>SJYX01020001.1:6765-50010 GCA_006410675.1 Oreotragus oreotragus
TTTTTTTTTTTTTTTTTTTCTGGCTGCATCTTGAGCGATGCCGGATCTTAGTTCCCTGATCAGAGATTGAACTGGTGATCCCTGCAGTGGTTAAGCTTGGAGTCTTAACCACTGGACTGCCAGGGAAGTCCCATGGGGTAATGCTTCTTGATGGGAGCAGAGGCCAAGAAAATGTGTGAAGGAGGAGGGAGTGATTTTGCCCCCAGAGAACATGGAACAGCACCTAGAAGCATCTTTGGTTGTCGCAGCTCCTGGGATCCTGTGAGTAGAGGCCAGGGATGCAGGCTTCAGTTATTCGTTTATTTTTGGCTGTGCTGTGTCTTCATTCCTTGGAGGGCTTCTCCTGTTTGGTTACAGTGCACCGGCTTCTCATTGCCGAGTTTTCTGATGTTGTGGAGCAGGGGTTTTAGGGTATGTGGGCTTCAGTAGTTGCAGCTCATGGGCTCTAGAGCATAGGCTTGTAGTTGTTCAAGGGTTAGATACCCCACGGCATGTGGAATCTTCCCAGACCAGGGCTCGAACCCATGTCCCCTGCATCGGCAGGCAGATTCTTATACACTGGACCACCAGGGAAGTCCTGTTTGCAGAATTTTAAATACCCTAATCAAGGCCTACTCTTTGGGATTGTCTCCTAAGTCCTATGAATGTGGGAAAGCTGCATCAGAAGTTTGTTCACCAGCCTGCAGCGTGTCACAAGACTGTTTAGGGTACGTGGTTTGCTGCACGGTTTTGGGGGCCTTTGTGTGGAGGAGAATCAGGGAGCCCTGCCCACCCAGCAGCCCTGCTGTCTGCACCTCCCTTTGGTCAGTGTCCTCACTGTGTCACCTGGCTCAGCAAGAAGCCAGGTCCAGCGAGGGGATCCAGGTTTCCCTCCTCTCACTTCTAATCCCCTGAGGCTGTCAACAATTTCCAGAAGAACCCCCAAATCCTGAGGATCCTCTGAGTCAGGCGAATGGGTTCAGGTCAGTTCCTCACAGTAAAGGTGGAAATTTAAATTGCACAAGTGAAAAAAAAAAGTCATACCATTCTCTTTGGGACAAAGTAACGGGAGATCAGTGTCAAAGGACACCTCCTGTTAGGCTAAAATCAATAGCAGGGTCAAGTAGTAGGTCAGAGATCTTCCACCTTTAACCTCAAAGGTGTTTACTCTCTGGCCATTTCCAGGGAAGGGTGCTGACCCCTGCTCTAAGTCAGACCATCAGAGACTTGATAGATTACTACGTCCCATACCTAGAGTTTTGTCTGCGGCGTTGTAGCCACATGTTCCGGGGAACAAACTCACTCAGAAGGACAATGCAGATAGTGGAGTGCAGTTTATCACACCGGTGGGCCCAAGGCAGTTTGCTACTCCTCCTAGCCAAGGACCCCGACCAGTTTTTGTGGAAACTTTATATAATAAGTGTACTTGCTCAAACCCACCTCCCCAAATTCCTTGAAACTCGTCTGGACAAGGTAAAAGAGAGATATGATCAAAGTTAACCCATGATTCATGTGTCACAAGACTAGGTAAACAGTGGACATTTATCAGTAGGCTTGTAGTCACATCCCGATAAACATAATGGAATTTACCACTTTGTTCTGTTACAGAGATAATTGGCGTATTCTTTTAGGCAACAGAGAGTCCAAGTGCAAGTCCTGAGGCTCTTTTATCTGAGGGGGTCTGGTTTTCCATTGGTATGCCACTTCTCCAGACACCAGGCACAAAGTTCAGAGTCCACTGGGAGGGTGACCACGCATGTAGCCTACTGTTGGCAGCCTGGCCGGAGATGGAGTCCAGCGCTGTCTGTTTCCTCCTTCAGTGTGGCTAAAGATTTAAGGATGTCAACGACAAACTGGCACTTGCCAAGAGCGCTGCCCACGACTGAACAAGGGCATTTGCCATCTGCCTCTGTGGAGATTGGACCCTGTGCTGCTTTAGCTCTTGACCTTCAGTCCCCGCTGAGGGAGTTCAGGGTGGAGTGCAGACTCTGTGCTCCAGGGAATCTGGTGGGACAGGTCTTTAGATAGTTGGATATTTTCAGGAACAGATTTTGGGATCCCAATCCTTTTTGTTTATTTTGTTTAGTTGCCCAGTTGTATCTGACTCTTTGCAACCCCATGGACTGTGGCACACCAGGCCTCTCTGTCCCAGGTTCATGCCCATTGCATTGGTAATACCAGCCAGCCATCTCATCCTCTGATGCCCTCTTCTCCTTCTGCCCTCAATCTTTTCAAGCATCAGGGACTTATAATGAGTCAGCTATTCCCATCAGCTGACCAAAATACTGGAGTTTCAGCTTCAGCATCAGTCCCTCCAATGAGTATTTGGGGGTTGATTTTCTTTAGGATTGACTGGTTTGATCTCCTTGCTGTCCAAGGGGCACTGAGGAGTCTTCTCCAGCACCGCAGTTTGAAGGCATCAATTCTTCGGCACTCTGCCTTTTTTACGGTCCCGCTCTCACAACCGTAAGTGACCACTGGGAAGAGTATAGCCTTGACTATACGGACGTTTGTCAGCAGAGTACTGTCTCTGCTTTTCGGCACACTGTCTAGGTTTGTCATGGCTTTCCTGCCAGGAAGCAAATGTCTTCTGATTTCATGGCTGCAGTCACCATCTGCAGTGATTTTAGAGCCCAAGAAGAGGAAATATGTCACTACTTCCACCTTTTCCCCTTCTATTTGCCATGAAGTAATGGGGCCGGATGCCATTGTTAGGTAGGTAGAATAGGGAAAAAGAGTCCAAAATGGCGGTGGCTAAAAGACAAGGAAGGGAAAAGCCCGCGAAAATAGAACAAAAGAAGGTCCGAGGACCAGAGTGAAGACTTCAGATAGAACAAACAGCACTCCTGGCTAAGCCCAATTTGCATAGGGCAGGCCCAGGTGGAGGAAAACATAGAAAAGGAGGAGCCTCTTCGCTCTCTTCCTCTCCCGCGTGCGTGCGCTCTTTCTCTCTCTCTCTCCCTCTGTCTCCCTCTCCCACACGCTCCTCCACTCTCTTCCCTTCAAGTCTTTGGGCTGGCATGCCCTCATGCTTCGAGGATGGATTCTCCTGCTATCTTCTAAATAAAATAGAGCTGCAACACTGATTTGCCTAAGAGCTGTAACACGGTTTGTCCAAGACCCGAGAGCTGTGATGTGCCGAGGGCTCTAATGTCCGTTGCTCCAAATCTTTGTTGTGATAAGACGAAGAACCGAGGAACATACACTCGCGTGACACCATGATCTTAGTTTTTTAATATTTAGTTTTAAGCCGGCCCTTTATTCTCGTCCTTCACCCTCATCAAGAGGCTCTTTAGTTCCTCTTCTCTTTCTGCCATTAAAGTGGTATCATCTGCATATCTGCGGTTGTTGATGTTTCTCCCGCTTCTCTTGATTTCAGCCTGTGAATCATCCAGCCCGTCATTTCTCATGATGTACCCAGCGCATAGGTTAAACAAACAGGGTGACAGCCCTATCATACTTCTTTCTCAATCTTGCACCAGTCAGTAGTCCCACACTGAGTTCTGACTGTTGCTTCTTGACCCTCATGTAGGTTTCTCAGGAGACAGGTAAAATGGCTTGGTATTCCCATCTCTTTAAGAGCTTTCCACAGTTTATTATGATTCACACAGTCAAAGGCTTTGGTGTGTTCAATGAAACAGAGGTAGATGCTTTTCTGGAATTCCTTTGCTTTCTCTATGATCCAGCAAATGTTGGCAATTTGATCTCTGGTTCCTCTTCAGATCCTCATGACTAGCAGAAAACCTTCTGTAAAATGAATGCTTAATGGTATTGAGCTCCGCCTTCACCAAAACCTTATATGTTAATCTTTCCCCACTGCCTCTTTGGAGCAGTCTCTCAGAGCTATCTGAGATGTTGCCTCTCGGGCTGTAGTCCTCATTTTGCCCGAAATAAAACTTAACTCGCAACTCTCAAACTGAAAAGAAAAGAAAATGCAAGAAAAGAGATGGAAAAGAAGGAACTTCCCTGGTGGTCCAGTGGCCAGGGCTCAGCACTTTCATTGTTGAGGGCCCTGGTTCAATTCCTGGTTGGGGAATTAAGATCAAGCTACCTATTTTGGCCCCCCCACCACCACCCATAAAAAAGAAGAACAAGAGATGGAAAACAAGAAAATGTGGTAAAAGATTGAGGCTTGCTGGGTCCACAGTTCTGGGACTTCCCTGGGGATTCAGTAGTTTAGATGCTACACTTCTAATGCAGAGGGCATAGGTTCAATTTAATTTTTAATTTTTTGATGGGGCCAAAAAATTAAAAACCAAAAAACCAGAATCACATGGCAGAGTAAAGAGTTCTAAAAGTTAGTGCTTGGACTAACTTTTGGAGTTAGGGCTCTGACACCGGAGTGAATGCAGTGTCCCTGCGTTGAGAGAGCCAGACTTTGTACAGGAGTGTGTGGCTGTGTGTTCTCTTTTTCCCCCATTAGGGCATAGGTTCAATTTAATTTTTAATTTTTTGATGGGGCCAAAAAATTAAAAACCAAAAAACCAGAATCACATGGCAGAGTAGGGAGTTCTAAAAGTTAGTGCTTGGACTAACTTTTGGAGTTAGGGCTCTGACACCGGAGTGAATGCAGTGTACCTGCGTTGAGAGAGCCTGAAACACAGTGTGAAGTGATTTTATTTGATGAGAAGTAGTTTAGATAACAGAAGCAAACAGAAGACTTTGTGGAAATGAACTGGAGGGGAAAAAAAAAGGAGGAAAGTAAATATCATCACATCTTGTACAGCCCTGACCCTACTGCCCAGGGACCCTCTGCTGGTATAGGTCTGAATTCTGCTATAACCACCTGCTGGGGGTTTAGCTCTGCAGAAGAGCTCAAAGATACTGTTCCATGTACCCCTTGACATGGAACCAGGACCCTGTCCCAAGGCTGCAGTATTGTTTCTTGACTGCTCTTCCCTTTTCTTCGCAACCCCTCCCTTCCCTGATGAACAGCTGTTTGAACCTGCTCTTTGGAACTCAGGGAAGGTCACCGAGGCTGTATGAAGCCTATTTCTTGTAAAGGTTTCCACACCCAGAAGCCCCACAGGGTCTTGCCCAGTTTCAGAAACTGCAGGTGTACATTAAGTCAGTGGGAAGAGGCTCTTTCATCTTTTCCCCTGATAAAATCATTGTTGCTTATTGTTTTCATTCAGCAAACATTTATTATTGAGCATCTCCAGGGGCACAGTGCTGGGAAGGCTCTGGAACAGAGGAAGACAGGTGAGCCCTGCAAAAGCCAGCAGCTGCTCAGCCAAAGAATTTTTAGCACATCAGCTCAGTGCTATGCCCTGTCATTTGAAAGAAGGTTTCAGCATTCTAGCACGAACATACAATCACACAGATTCTTTAATTACAATATGATCAATGCTAGGAAGACCTGCCAGGTGGTAAGAGTGTGTTCCACCTGCCAATGCAGGAGATACAAGAGACGTGGGTTTGATCCCTGGGTTGGAAAGATCCCCTGGAGTAGGAAATGGCAACCTGATCCATTATTCTTGCCTGGAACATTCCACGGGCAGAGGAGTCCATGGGGTTACAAAGAGTTGGACGTGACTGAGTGCGCTCACATACACACACACACACACACACACACACACAAGAGTATGTTCAAAGGACAGACCTATTTCTAGAGGGTCTGGGAGGCTCCCCAGAGAAATAGCTTTTCCTTTCTCATGCAGTTTTTTTAATTGAGATATAATTCACATGCCATAAAATTCACTCTTTAAAGCATCCAATTCAGTGGTTTTTAGTATATTCATAAAGTCACACAACCGTCACCACTATCTCATTTCAGAACATTTTTAGCCATCTCAAAAGGCACCCCAGACCCATTAGCTGTCATCCCCCCCACCTCCACCCCCCAGTGCATCTCCCCAAGCTCCAGGCAGCCAATAATCTTTCTGTCCCCATAGATTTACCTCTTCTGGACATCTCATATAAATGAAATCCTACTCTATATGGTCCTTTTTGAAGACTCTGCAGAATGCATCAGTACTTAATTCTTTTATAGCAGAACAATATATTCCATTTATGGACATATCACATTTTGCTTGTCCATCCATCAGCTGAAGGACATTTGAGTTGTTTGTACTTACCGGCTACTGTGAATAGGGCTGCTGTAAATGTTTGCATATGAGAAAAAACTTTATTTATTTATTATTTATTATTTATTTACTTTGGCCACACTGCAAAGCACATGGAATCTTAGTTCTTCAACCAGGGATGGAACCCACGCCCCATGCATAGGAAGCGTGGAACCTTAACCACTGGGTCACTGGAAAAATCCCAAGAGAAATAACTTTTTAAGCTGGAGCTTAAAACCTGTGGGTTAACTGGGTGAAGAGGGAGCAAGGTTGGGAACAGCATTTCTGGCCAAGGAACCCGCCTGTAGGGATGCCCTGAGACAGGAAGCAGCTTGTGGAGTTGAGAAGTGAAGGCATCTGAAGAGTTAGCAAGAGAGGGCAGCTGCCAGGTGAAGGTTCTGGATTGAATGCTAGCAAGATTTCAGAGTGAGGGACTGAGGTGGCTGACACAGGAACAAAGGGAGAGTACCGGCTTGAAAACGACTTGGAAGGACCTGAGATGTTGTAGCAGAGGAAAGAGATGATGTAAAGGATGTGAAAAATTGAATATTTCCTGCGCTATCAGTAGACAAGGACGTTGGAGTCATTGGCGATTGCAGCCGCCACTGATGGTGAGCTGGTGAGCCCTGAGGAAACTCAGGAAGGAAGGNAGGACCTGAGATGTTGTAGCAGAGGAGAGAGATGATGTAAAGGATGTGAAAAATTGAATATTTCCTGCGCTATCAGTAGACAAGGACGTTGGAGTCATTGGCGATTGCAGCCGCCACTGATGGTGAGCTGGTGAGCCCTGAGGAAACTCAGGAAGGAAGGAATACCTGTCATCTGTTAATAGCAGACATCAGACTGCAGCCTGAGGAATCTCAGGATGTGAAAACCTAGGATACTGGCCCCACACAGCAGAGGTGCATACCAAAGGAATGATTTCAGCAAGCCCAGACTCTTGCATCTTCCCAATACATAGAAAAGTCCTCAATTCCTTAACTTGAGAGATCTGGTTTTCTTTTTGTTGTTGTTGCTGTAATTTTCCTTTTTAAAAACTTTTTATTTTGTATTGGGGTATAGCTGATTAACAAGCAATGTTGGATAGTTTCAGGTGAATAGTGAAGGGACTCAGCCATACGTATCCATGTATCCATTCTCCCCTAAACTCCCTTCTCATTCAGGCTGCCACATAACATTGAGTGGGTTCCCTGTGCTATACAGTAGGTCCTTGTTGACTATTCATTTACAATATAACAGTGTGTATAAGTCAGTCTCAAACTTTGGAACTATCCTTTCCCTTCATCCATCCTCTTGGCAATCTGTAAGTTTGTTCTCCATGTCTGTGAGCAGGACTCTTGCTTTATCACTAAATTATCCTTTCTTATTTTATTTTCTATTTTTGAGAGTTTGTTTTTCTTTTTAAATTTTTTCTTTATTACTTTTTTGTTTTGAGCAATTGATGGTTGCTTCTATTCTGTTTCTATGTTCCCTCCCGTCCCTAATTAGTAACTGCTTCAGTCTGCTCTTTGGAACTCAGGGAAGGTCTAGGAAACTAAAGCCTTTTTCTACAAACAAGAAATTAGGGATGGGGAGGGGCTTTGTGACCCTCCGAGGTCAGAGTACTGTTGCTGTGGAAGGGATGAAGGGCCTTGGGGAAAGATCACCTCTGTGATTAGAGACCCTGATGGTTTATGAGAAGCTAGACAGGATTTTAGATCAAGAACAAGAAAGGCTCTAATCCGATGGTCTATAATAGTAGCAGAGATTNACACACACACACACACACACACACACACAAGAGTATGTTCAAAGGACAGACCTATTTCTAGAGGGTCTGGGAGGCTCCCCAGAGAAATAGCTTTTCCTTTCTCATGCAGTTTTTTTAATTGAGATATAATTCACATGCCATAAAATTCACTCTTTAAAGCATCCAATTCAGTGGTTTTTAGTATATTCATAAAGTCACACAACCGTCACCACTATCTCATTTCAGAACATTTTTAGCCATCTCAAAAGGCACCCCAGACCCATTAGCTGTCATCCCCCCCACCTCCACCCCCCAGTGCATCTCCCCAAGCTCCAGGCAGCCAATAATCTTTCTGTCCCGATAGATTTACCTCTTCTGGACATCTCATATAAATGAAATCCTACTCTATATGGTCCTTTTTGAAGACTCTGCAGAATGCATCAGTACTTAATTCTTTTATAGCAGAACAATATATTCCATTTATGGACATATCACATTTTGCTTGTCCATCCATCAGCTGAAGGACATTTGAGTTGTTTGTACTTACCGGCTACTGTGAATAGGGCTGCTGTAAATGTTTGCATATGAGAAAAAACTTTATTTATTTATTATTTATTATTTATTTACTTTGGCCACACTGCAAAGCACATGGAATCTTAGTTCTTCAACCAGGGATGGAACCCACGCCCCATGCATAGGAAGCGTGGAACCTTAACCACTGGGTCACTGGAAAAATCCCAAGAGAAATAACTTTTTAAGCTGGAGCTTAAAACCTGTGGGTTAACTGGGTGAAGAGGGAGCAAGGTTGGGAACAGCATTTCTGGCCAAGGAACCCGCCTGTAGGGATGCCCTGAGACAGGAAGCAGCTTGTGGAGTTGAGAAGTGAAGGCATCTGAAGAGTTAGCAAGAGAGGGCAGCTGCCAGGTGAAGGTTCTGGATTGAATGCTAGCAGGATTTCAGAGTGAGGGACTGAGGTGGCTGACATAGGAACAAAGGGAGAGTACCGGCTTGAAAACGACTTGGAAGGACCTGAGATGTTGTAGCAGAGGAAAGAGATGATGTAAAGGATGTGAAAAATTGAATATTTCCTGCGCTATCAGTAGACAAGGACGTTGGAGTCATTGGCGATTGCAGCCGCCACTGATGGTGAGCTGGTGAGCCCTGAGGAAACTCAGGAAGGAAGGAATACCTGTCATCTGTTAATAGCAGACATCAGACTGCAGCCTGAGGAATCTCAGGATGTGAAAACCTAGGATACTGGCCCCACACAGCAGAGGTGCATACCAAAGGAATGATTTCAGCAAGCCCAGACTCTTGCATCTTCCCAATACATAGAAAAGTCCTCAATTCCTTAACTTGAGAGATCTGGTTTTCTTTTTGTTGTTGTTGCTGTAATTTTCCTTTTTAAAAACTTTTTATTTTGTATTGGGGTATAGCTGATTAACAAGCAATGTTGGATAGTTTCAGGTGAATAGTGAAGGGACTCAGCCATACGTATCCATGTATCCATTCTCCCCTAAACTCCCTTCTCATTCAGGCTGCCACATAACATTGAGTGGGTTCCCTGTGCTATACAGTAGGTCCTTGTTGACTATTCATTTACAATATAACAGTGTGTATAAGTCAGTCTCAAACTTTGGAACTATCCTTTCCCTTCATCCATCCTCTTGGCAATCTGTAAGTTTGTTCTCCATGTCTGTGAGCAGGACTCTTGCTTTATCACTAAATTATCCTTTCTTATTTTATTTTCTATTTTTGAGAGTTTGTTTTTCTTTTTAAATTTTTTCTTTATTACTTTTTTGTTTTGAGCAATTGATGGTTGCTTCTATTCTGTTTCTATGTTCCCTCCCGTCCCTAATTAGTAACTGCTTCAGTCTGCTCTTTGGAACTCAGGGAAGGTCTAGGAAACTAAAGCCTTTTTCTACAAACAAGAAATTAGGGATGGGGAGGGGCTTTGTGACCCTCCGAGGTCAGAGTACTGTTGCTGTGGAAGGGATGAAGGGCCTTGGGGAAAGATCACCTCTGTGATTAGAGACCCTGATGGTTTATGAGAAGCTAGACAGGATTTTAGATCAAGAACAAGAAAGGCTCTAATCCGATGGTCTATAATAGTAGCAGAGATTTGCAGCCTTATGTCCTAAAAACCCAACCTTAATCGCCTGGACAAGGAAAGGGATTTAGCTGCTTATCCTATAAAAAGTCTGAAGGTAGGGCAGACTGCAGGCATGATATTGCTTTTAAGATGGTGTGGATGGGAGTCAGTTGCTCTCTGCGTCTTGGATCCATTTCTCATTCTTGTCAGGTTTTCTTTGCTGGCACCTCTCAACTCTGTTCAGTTCAAGCCCAGCAAGAAACAGAACTCTCCCTGGTGGCTCAGACGGTAAAGCGTCTGTCTGCAATGCAGGAGACCCGGGTTTCGATCCCTGGGTTGGGAAGATCCCCTGGAGAAGGAAATGGCAGTGCACTCCAGTATTCTTGCCTGGAAAATCCCTGGTAGGCTACCATCCATGGGATCTGCAAAGGGTCGGACACAACCGTGCGACTTCACTTTCACTTTCAGCAAGAAACACAAGTCTGAGTCCCTGAAAGTGCAGTCCCAAGTCTCAAAGTGCCTGCCCCAGGCTGGTTGTATGCGTATGTGGCGTGCTGTGATTGGATGGTGCTTCACACTGAAATGAGGGATGCGGATGTTCAAGGAAGAGGGCAAGTGGAAATGGATGTTATTGAAGTGTCGACAAAAAAGATGTGCAACGTGAGAGTTGCGAGCTAAGTTTTATTTGGGGTAAAATGTGGGATGCAGCCTGGGAGACAGCACCTCTGATAGCTCTGAGAGACTGCTCCCAAGAGGCAAGGGGAAGAAGGAAGGTCAATAGGGGAGTTCAATGCAATTGAGCGCTTAATTTACACAAGGTTTTCTGCTAGTCACAAGAAGCCGATGTCACCATGAAGGGATTTAGTGCTTTCCTAGATATGAAGAGATACAAAGTTTGGGATCATGAAATCAGTTCCTGAAAATATCTAACTAATNGGGTTCAGGTGGGCATTGCTTTGATAGGTCTTCATCTTGATGAGCTTCATCATGGTTTCAAGATGAGCATGGTTTCTCTTATCTGAACTTCCTTTCTTAAAAAAGTTTTTATTTACTTATTTTTGGCTGCATTGGGTCTTTGTTGCTGCACGTGGGCTTTCTCTAATTGCAGTGAGCAGGGGCTATTCTTCACGGTGGTGCACAGGCTTCTCTTTGTGGTGGGGTCTTGTTGCAGGGCTAGGGGTCTAGCGTGCAGGCTCAGTAGCTGTGGCACGTGGGCTCCTTCTGTCTCTTATACACATCTAGATGTGTATAAGAGACAGGGTGGTGGTGGTGTAGTCGCTAAGTCGTGTCCGACTCTTGCGATCCCGTCGACTGTAGCCTGTCAGGCTCCCCTTTCCATGGGATTCTCCAGGCAAGAATATTGGAGTGGGTTGCCATTTCCTTCTCCAGGGGATCTTCCTGACCCAGGAATCAAACCTGGGTCTCCTGCATTGAAGGTAGATGATTTACCAAGTGAGCTATGTAGAAACTGGCAAATGCTCTTGGCAAGTGCGTTTGTAGTTGACAGAGATGACACATTTCAGAGTGAAAGCTTTACTGATACTTATCAGTAAAGGAAAGAGGAAAAGCAGACCTCTGAACTTTTGAAGTTTTAGTTCAGTTCAGTTGAGTCACTCAGTTGTGTCTGACTCTGCGACCCCATGGACTGCAGCAAGCTAGGCTTCTCTGTCCATCAGCAGCCCCCAGAGCTTGCTCCAACTCATGTCCATCGAGTCAGTGATGCCATCCAACCGTCTCATCTTCTGTCTTCTCTTCTCTTCCTGCCTTCAATCTTTTCCAGCGTCAGGGTCTTTTCCAATGAGTCAGTTCTTCACATCAGATAGCCAAAGTATTAGAGTTTCAGCTTCCAATGAATATTCAGGACTGATTCCCTTTAGGATTGACTGGTTTGATCTCCTTGTAGTCCAAGGGACTCTCAAGAGTCTTCTCCAACACCACAGTTCAAAAGCATCAATTTTTCAAGGTTTAAGGGAAAAATAAATGTTGTAGGTATCTCTTACTTCCTACTTTTGCATTCTAATCCCCTATGATGCAAAGGACATCTTTTTTTGGTGTTAATTCTAGAAGGTCTTGTAGGTCTTCATAGAACCGATCAACTTCAGCTTTTTCAGCATTTGTGGTTAGGGCATTGACTTGGATTACTGTGTTGTTGAATGGTTTGTTTAGAAATGAACAGAGATTGTTCTGTCATTTTTGAGATTGTACCCAAGTACTGCATTTTGGACTCTTTTGTCGACTGAGGGCTACTCCATTTCTTCTAAGGGATTCTTGCCCACAATAGTAGACATAATGGTCATCTGAATTAAATTTGCCCATTTCTATCCATTTTGGTTCACTGATCCTTAAAGTGTCGATGTTCACTCTTGCATCTCCTGCTTGATCATGTCCAGTTTACCTTGATTCATGGACCTGACATTCCAGGTTCCTATGCAGTATTGCTGTTTATAGCATCAGACTTTACTTTTATCACCAGACACATCCGCAACTGAGTATCATTTCCACTTTGGCCCAACCACGTCACTCTTTTTGGAGCTATTCATGATTGCCCTCCACTCTTCCCCAGTAGCATATTTGACACCTTCCAAACTTGGGGGCTCATCTTCTGGTGTCATATCCTTTTGCCTTTTCGTACTGTCCATGGGATTCTCTCGGTAAGAATACTGGAGCGATTTGCCATTCCCTCATCCAGTGGACCACGTTTTGTCAGAACTCTTCATTGTGACCCATCCACCTTGGGTGGCCCTGCATGGCATGGCTCACAGCTTCATTGTTATGCAACCCCCCTCTCCACGAGAAGGCAGTGATCCGTGAAGGGGGTCTAGAGCTGAAGAGGATGTAATCCCATGTGTTTAGACATAAAGGGAGCCATGTGTGTCATTTAAAACATTCTAGTAGTCACTTTAAACAAAGCAGAAACGGATCAAATTAATTTTAATAATACAGTCTTATGAACTCAGTATGTCCAAATATCATTTCGACATGTTGTCAATATAAAAATTATGACTGAGCTGTATTTATTTATTTGGTTGTGCCGGGTCTTGGTTGTGGCAAGATCTTTGGCTGTGGCTTTCGAACTCTTAGTTGTAGCATGTGGATCTAGTCCTGTGACCAGGGATCGAACCCAGGCCCCCTGCTTTGAGTGCAGTCTTAGCCACTGGACCACCAGGGAAGTTCCTGTACGCATATTTTACACTCAACTTGCCACATTTCCAGTGCTCAGTTGGCTTTATTATTAGACAATGTAGGACTCACCCTGCAGATGGGACCTATCTCTTCCATTTGGTGTAGGACTCCTCACTTCTTGTTGTCTCCCCTTCCCTCAAGTTCATTTACTTCATCAGTCTGAGCTTGGCAGTCTTTTGGGTTCAGGAGACCTGATTTAGATGCTTTACCTGTTTTGTGACTGTATGTTTGCATTCTTTTAAAAAGAGTGGCTTCCTAACAGTAATCTCTCAAGTACCAGAATCCACTAGAATCACATTAAAAAGTAGATTTACTTTACAGTTTTCAGAAATCACCAAAGGAGATAATATGCAAGGTAACACCATGTCCCACAAATGTGCTGTTATTATCTCACTGCATTTATGGAGAGGAGAGGGGCAGTGTTCTTTCCAGTTTATTTTCCTGAGCTAGGGCTCACGGGTTCAGGTGGGCATTGCTTTGATAGGTCTTCATCTTGATAAGCTTCATCATGGTTTCAAGATGAGCATGGTTTCTCTTATCTGAACTTCCTTTCTTAAAAAAGTTTTTATTTACTTATTTTTGGCTGCATTGGGTCTTTGTTGCTGCACGTGGGCTTTCTCTAATTGCAGTGAGCAGGGGCTATTCTTCACGGTGGTGCACAGGCTTCTCTTTGTGGTGGGGTCTTGTTGCAGGGCTAGGGGTCTAGCGTGCAGGCTCAGTAGCTGTGGCTTGTGGGCTCAGTAGTTGTGGCACACAGGTTTAGCTGTGCCGAGGCATGTGGGATCTTCCCGAATCAGGGATTGAACCCATGTCCCCTGCATTGGCAGGTAGACTGTCAACCACTGGACCACCTGGGAAGTCCCACATCTCAGAACTTCCTGAAATATTATCAGAGTGTGACATCTTACACTTCAACACAGGTGACTTCACTCCACCAGTGACGTGACATTCTTTCCCCCCAGGTGAACGTAGTTGAGCCAGGTTGACATCACCGGACATTAATGTTAACACCAGGTTGACGTTAGCTGCAATGTTCTATGAGAATCAATGGGCCCAGCCAGCTGCTCACACTTAAAGGCCCACAAGATGAGATGGCCTTAAGGAATATTAGATTCCTGTTTCCTATCTCAGGATCATGCAGGGGCTTGTGGCTATGGAATGGGATGCAGTTCGTGTTGCCTGCCCTGTATCAGTTTTTCTTGCTTTTTTTTAATGGAGACATCGTAGTTTATCAAAATCCACATAGGATAAACACACAAATGATTAAGCTCTGTTTGTGCACTCAGTTAAATAGGTTGGCTTTCAGCCAGGTGGAAGCAGGTAGAGTCCTACTGAATCTTTGAATCTTGAGTCAAGGATGTGCAAGGAGGTTCAGTCAATTTCTAGAACATGCTCAAAGTCTCTTAATTTGTTGGAGATGCTTTTGTTCTCAAAAAAAGCCTTTGTTAAGCCAAATAAGCCAGAGTTCCTGGGACATAACAGATGCTCGGGGAATTTATTAGTTGAATCAAGTTATCACTCATGACAAATGAAAAGTGAAGGTCGCTCAGTCATGTCTGACTCTGCAACCCCATGGACTATACAGTCCATGGAATTCTCCAGGCCAGAATACTGGAGTGGGTAGCTGTTTCCTTCTCCAGGGGATCTTCCCAACCCAGGGATTGAACCCAGGTTTCCCGCATTGCAGGCAGATTCTTTACCAGCTGAGCCACCAGGGAAGCCTAAGAATAATGGAGTGGCTAGCCTATCCCTTCTCCAGTGGATCTTCCTGACCCAGGAATTGAACCAGGGTCTCCTGCATTGCAGGCAGATTCTTTACCTGCTGGGCTACTAGGGGAAGCCCAGTGATGCTGAAAGGTCAGCCTGTGTGCACTGGTGCCGAATCTGTTGCAGGAAGGGGGATCCCTTCCAGGGCCTGAGAGTGGGCTTTTGTCTAACACATAACAATGAATTGTTGGAGGAAATACACATGCTGACAAAGCAAGATACTTTATTGGGACAGGGACTTGGATGGAGAGCAGTAGGGTAAGAGAACTCAGGAGAACTGCTCTGCCACGTGATTCGCAGTCTGAGTTTTACGGTAATGAGGTTACATTCCGGGTTGTCTCTGGCCAATAATTCTGACTCAGCGTCCTTCCTGGTGGCGGTTGCATGGCTCAGCCAAGATAGATTCGAGTGAGAAGGATTCTGGGAGGTTGGTAGGACTGAAGTACTGGCGTCTCCTCTTTCCTTTTGATTTTTCCTGAATTCTGGTTGATGCTAACTTGTTAGTTCTATATTCCTTTCAAGGACCTCCTGTTTAACACAACTCATGCAAGTGGTTAGTATGGAGCCTGGTCAGGGCAGGTGGTTTCCGTCAGCGGTTCCCCTAACAAATCAAATCTCGGAGACAGAGTTTTGGGTGAAGTAGAAAAGAGTAGCTTTATTGCTTTCCCAGGCAAAGGGGAGCCCTTGAAACTGTGTGTCCCAACCCTGAAGAATTTGGTGAGGATTTTTATAGCAATGAGGGTGTGTTCATGGCGTGTACTCAGGTAATCTCAAACTTTGACCAGAAGCAAACAGTTGCTTCTTGGCTGTTCCTCTCTTGCCTCGTAACCCCTTCCTTCTCTGATTAGCAACTGTTTGCATCTGCCTTTTGGAACTCAGTGGAGGTCATGGAGATTGAACAGAAAGGCTCGTGTGCCCTGGAGCCCCACAGGGTGCTGCTTGGTTTCAGAAGGAACAAGGGCAAAGCAATTTAAAAGTGTTATTTCCTCAAGATCTTATGGAAAAGCCAGAAAGAACTTTTTGGCCATCCTCATACAAATCAGCAGGAAACAAGGCTCAAGTCTTGGTCCATAGAGAATTAAGATTTTTTAAAAAAAGACTATTTTAAAATATTTATGAGATCTTAAAGCTAGTGTTGAAATGCCATTTGAAAATGTGTTTACTAGACAAAGAACAAGGCATTATCTGTACCCTGTCACCAAATCCAATGTGCCCTGCCCTATAGACTCTGCATCAGCCAGAAATCTCTCAGGTATAAATTTTCTAAGTAGAATTCAAACTGTTTCCTTTCCATTTCCCAACACCTTTGTTTTTGGTTTCTCAATTTAGAGTTTTAAAGATGCAATAACAGTCGTTTCACAGTTATGCTCTGAAGTTCGTTGTGTCCTTATTTTTGCATGATGTGTAGTTTTAGGCTGAAGTGAGCAGACAACTAGACAGCCTGCAGGCTTAAGGAGTTGAGGGGGTTAGGTGGTGGGGGTTGGGGGTGGAGGTGGGGCAGTGACAGTGGTCCATCAGCATTAACAGCAGAAATGATAGGACAGAGATACTCAATATGTTGTAAGAGCAGAAGCCAACTCAAGTCTCCAGACCTTAGTTTTTCTTTCTTGGCAAGGTGATAGCTGCAGCCTTGTCCACTTAATTTACAACACAAACGAGAAAACAGAGAGAGAAAAAATTTATCATTCATGTAGTAGTATCGGTGATGATTCTCACCATATTTCCCAGAGTGGAGGCGGGCTTGAAGCTTTGAATCTAACGTGTCTTCTGAAGACCTGAGGCCCCCACTGTGTAAGGAAGTTGGTCATTTTATGATCATTTGGACTGAATGTTCTAGTTCCTTGTTCTCCTATGTTTACTCCTATTATTTCATACAATATCGCCCCTAAGTGCCACCCAGCTAATTCCTCTGATGTTTAGCTGAAGAATAACCATCTTTATTATCTCTGGAATTAGGAGGGAAAAAGCTGTGTTAGGTTTGAACTTTGTACTCCAGTGCCTTCTGGATGATTTAAGAACTTTTCAAGAGTAATGTTGAGTGTCCTTGATTGCCACCAATGTGCTGATTTTGTGTTTTTTCTGTTTGTTCTTTTTTGATTTTGTTTTTGGAGTATAGTTGATTTACAGTGTTGTGTTCATTTCAGGTGTACAGCAAAGTGATTCAGTCATAGCTATAGATTCTTTTTTCAGATTCTTTTCCCTTACAGATTATTACAAGATATTGAGTATAGAGTCCCCTGTGCTATAGTAGGTCCTTGTTGGTTTTCATTTCTGTAATAGGAGCTCTAAGTATGTGCTTGTGACTTGCTCATATGACTGCAGCCCAGAGGGATGGTGGTAGCGATAGGCTTGGAGCACAGTGGAAATAGTAAGGGGGAGAGCTGCTTTAGGAGCAGAGGCTGTCAGATTTCACTGTCGGGAGCCGGTGTTGGGGGCTGTTGGGGCCACGTCAGGGGGCTCAGAAGGCATGATGCATTGGACATCCTCCAGGTGGAAGGGCAGGACTGGAGCTAAGGATGGCAAGAGGGGGATGCACTTGGCCTTGCAGGGGCACTGTGTGCTAGGCTACGGCGCTTGGACTTGATCCCAGAGACACATCCAGCCATCACTGCTTGCTTTATCCAGTAAGCAAGACAGATGTATGCCCCATTCTCGCAGAGCTGACAGTTGAGCTGGCTACTCTTAGCCATTCGAGGGTTTTAATCAAGGGAGAAGCCAAGTTGGATTGGCTGTACATTCACATGCTACACACACACCTCAAGCAATTACAATAAGTTCCACTTATGAACATTGCAGATTTAAAAAAATGCAGAATGTGCATTCACATGTCTAACCACATAAGTTAGTCCTGTGTCATTGCCACATGTCATTGTCACGTGGGCATTGTCTACAAGTTGGTTATGCCTCTGTGTACTTTACTGTGCAGTACTGTATAGAGGCTGGAGAAGGAAATGGCAATCCACTCCAGTATTCTTCCCTGGAGAATCCCATGGATGGTGGGCTACAGTCCATGGGGTCGCAAAGAGTCAGACACGACTGAGCGACTTCGCTTCACTTCACTTCTTCACTGTATAGAGGACAGTGGTGCAGTATCTTTATTTCAAGCGCAGGATATCTGGAAGCAAGCACAAAAGCAGCAGTCAAAGAACTGTTACTGCTGTACTTTTCAAGGTTCTGTACTATAGGGTTAAAAATGTTTTCTTTATTTTTTTTGTGTTTGTTTCCTTTTTATGTATTATTTGTGTGAAAAGTATTATAAACCTATTACAGTACAGTAATATATAGCTGATAGTATGAGCTGGGTACTCAGGCTAACTTTGTTGGACTTACCAATAAACTGGACTTACGAACGTGCTCTCAGAATGGAACTCATATGTGTGTTAGGGACTTACTATATTAAAATTCATATATGCACCTGGTCAAAGTATCTAGCCATGCAAAAGGGTCTAGCCATGCAAAAAAGCTCTGGTCCCTGGTTTTCTTTAGACAGAATCATTGTTACCTATTTCTTCTAAATCTTTCTACAGATATTCTATGCACGTATGCCATATATACACAGGGTTTTTCACTTTGCTCTCTTTCCGTTAACAGTGTGTATTGAGTTCATTCTAAATAACGTCACAGTGATCTGCATTTTCTTCATAGAATCAGGGCTTGATGGCCTCATCTGCACCTTAATATAACTGGTCCCCTCCTGTTGCACACTGAGGACGGTTTAAGTGTTTTTGCTACCTCAGTGCTTACTCTTGGATGCATATGTTGCACTCATACCCTACTGTGCGTTTAGAATCAATTCTGAGAAGGGAAGTTATTTGATCACAGAGTTTTAAATCTACTAGTGGCTGCTACTTTGCCCACAGAAGAGCTTCTGCCTGTTTCCCCAGTATCAGTTCAGTTCAGTTCAATTCAGTCGCTCAGTCATGTCCAACTCTTTGCGACCCCATGAATCGCAGCACGCCAGGCCTCCCTGTCCATCACCAACTCCCGGAGTTCACTCAGACTCATGTCCATCAAGTCAGTGATGCCATCCAGCCATCTCATCGTCTGTTGTCCCCTTCTCCTCCTGCCCCCAATCCCTCCCAGCATCGGAGTCTTTTTCCAACGAGTCAACTCTTCACATGAGGTGGCCAAAGTACTGGAGTTTCAGCTTCAGCATCATTCCTTCCAAAGAAATCCCAGGGCTGATCTCCTTCAGAATGGACTGGTTGGATCTCCTTGCAGTCCAAGGGACTCTCAAGAGTCTTCTCCAACACCATAGTTTGAAAGCATCAATTCTGCGGTGCTCAGCCTTCTCCACAGTCCAGCTCTCACATCCATACATGATCACTGGAAAAACCATAGCCTTGACTAGATGGACCTTAGTTGGCAAAGTAATGTCTCTGCTCTTCAATATGCTATCTAGGTTGGTCATACCTTTCCTTCCAAGGAGTAAGCATCTTTTAATTTCATGACTGCAGTCACTATCAGCAGTGATCTTGGAGCCCCGCAAAATAAAGTCTGACACTGTTTCCACTGTTTCCCCATCTATTTGCCATGAAGTGTTGGGACCAAATGCCATGATCTTCGTTTTCTGAATGTTGAGCTTTAAGCCAACTTTTTTGCTCTCCTCTTTCACTTTCATCAAGAGGCTTTTTAGTTCCTCTTCACTTTCTGCCATAAGGGTGGTGTCATCTGCATATCTGAGGTTATTGATATTTCTCCCGGCAATCTTGATTCCAGCTTGTATTTCTTCCAGCCCAGCGTTTCTCATGATGTACTCTGCATATAAGTTAAATAAGCAGGGTGACAATATACAGCCTTGATGTACTCCTTTTCCTATTTGGAACCAGTCTGTTGTTCCATGTCCAGTTCTAACTGTTGCTTCCTGACCTACATATAGGTTTCTCAAGAGGCAGGTCAGGTGGTCTGGTATTCCCATCTCTTTCAGAATTTTCCACAGTTTATTGTGATCCACACAGTCAAAGGCTTGGCATAGTCAATAAAGCAGAAATAGATGTTTTTCCCTAGTATAGTAGTGTTTATTTCTTGAAGCCTATGGCAGACTTTCCAAATAGTCTACATTGAAAAGATGATCACATTAAAAAGTTGATCACCATTTCATGTATGAAAAGCTCAACTGTATTATGAGGGGTATGGACTGGAATTTTATACTGATCTCTGTTTGGGTTTATTGAACTTCCCTGGTGGCGCAGATGATACTCTGCCTGCAATGCAGGGGACCCAGGTTTGATCCTCGGGTCAGGAAGATCCCCTGGAGAATGGAATGGCAACCCACTCTAGTATTCTTGCCTGGAGAATCCATGGACAGAGGAGCCTGGTGGGCTACAGTCCATGGGGTCACACAGAGTCAGACACGACTGAAGCGACTAACATCTACTCTTTCTTTCCTGCTGCCCTTGGTCCCAGCCCTGGTCCCAGGCCCAATTCTGGTATTTGAGGCTGATGGATGCATGCCTTTTAGGCGGATTGCTTCTAGAGGACAGTTCAGAAGATATGTATTATTAACTTTTGGTTTAATGACTCTTTTGATTGATTTAAACTTTTGACCACAGCAGCAACCTGTTCCATTTTAATTTTTTGTTTTCCTATCTTTTCTCTCTGTTTATTTGTTTGATAAAGGGACCATCTAGAAGCTGCAGGTCATGTGTGTATTCTGAAAGATGCCTTTGACTTTGAAAGTCCATCTGAAATCTCAAGCTTCATCAAGGCAGAGAACTTGGAGGCAGCTGTGGCTCTGCATTTGTATAGAGGAGGCAGACTTTTGCAAGGTAAGCCCCTCACTTCAGGGCCACGAAAACCACCAGTGCCTATAACGTCAGCTTGAAACATACATGAAACAGTTTATCCCATTTATCCGGCTCCAAAATGGAAGGAACACAATCATCTTTTCAGTTTGTTCTTAACAAAGTGATTTTCTAAAATGATGTAACTACGCCCGTTGAGATTGGATGTGTATCGAAGCTGTTTTCACTACATTAAGAGTCTTATCGTGAATGTTTTTTATGTGTTTTTCTTCACTCAAAATCGAATGTTCAGAAGTTAAAAATGGGGCTCTTTCACAAAATGTAGAAGTGAGCACATAGAGAGTTTATTCAATTGATTTATTAATGAGGGAACGGCTAAGATGCTAAAGCCAGTTTAAAGAGCATTTGGGGAACTGAGACTTGAGTAGGTAATTTAGTGAAGAATATTAGGATAAGGATTCCCTGGTGGTCCAGTCGTTAATGCAGGGGACAGAGGTTCAGTCCCTGGTATGGGAAGATCCCACGCACCTCGGGGCAACTAAGCCTGTGTTTCACAACTGCTGTGCTGGCCTGCGGCAATCACTGAAGCCTGTGCACCCTGGAGCCCATGCCTCCCAGCAGGAGAGCGACTGCTGTGAGAAGCCTGTGCACCCCAGCAGAGAGCAGGCCCCCACTTAAAGCAGCTAGAGAAAAGGCTGCACTTGGCAAGGAAGACCCAGTGCAGCCAAAAGTAAATAAATAATAAAATTTTTTAAAAAGGACATTAGGATGGGGTTGGCTGTAGAACTGGTTAATGTCTTGCAGGGCAATCAACTGTCAGCTTCGGGGCTGAGCTCGCTGTCTGTACAGCAGCTTCCCACTAGCTGTGTGTTCTACACGTGGTAGTGTGTGTATGGCATTGCTACTTTCCCAGTTAGTCCAACACTCGCAGCCCCGCCGTTACCCACCCCACGTCCACACGTCTGGTCTCTGTCTGCATCTCTATTCCTGCCCTGGAAATAGGTTCATCTGTACTATTTTCCCAGATTCCACATATGTAAGTTGATATAGCCACTGTGGAGAATACTATGGAGGCTCCGAAAAAACTAAAAATAGAGCTATTATATGACCCAGCAATCCCATTCCTGGGCATACACTCTGAAAAAACCATAATTCAAAAGGCCACATTCCCCACTGTTCATGGCAGCTCTGTTTACAATAGCCGCGACAAGGGAACAACCTCGTGTCCAGCGACAGATGAAGGATAAAGATGTGGCACATATGTACAATGGGATATTACTCAGTCATAAAAAGGAATGAAATTGAGTCACTTGTAGTGATGAGGATGGACCTAGAGTCTGTCATACAAAGTGAAGTAAGTCAGAAAGAGAAAAACAAATATTGTGTATTAACACATATATGTGGAATCTAGAAAAAAAAAATCCTGATATTTTTCTTGAGTGCTTGTTAACTGACAGTGGTCTCCCAAAGTTCCCTCGGTGTCCCTCTCTGTCTATAATTCCCTGCTGGGAACTCTACAACTACCTATATAACTATCTTAGTCTATTCCTAATTACAACTCACAGAGTAAGAACTTCTAATTAATAGTAAATACTGAAATCACAACAGTCTTAGAAAATGAATCCAGAGGGAACCTTTAAACACTACTTTCTTGCACCTTGAAAGGATGTGCATGCAATTATTCTCTTGGCTTTATCTACAGTTTTGATATTTCTTCTTTTCCCTTCCGAGGTCGGCTTGACTTCATCGAGAGCCCAGTGGCTACCGAGTGGAGGCAAGACAGAGAATTTTGTTGCTGAACCACAAGGGGCTTTTTCCAAACACGCATTAAATGACATGGCAGCAGCAGCTTTTCAGGAGATAGTATGTCACTTGAGGCCCCACATTATCTGTAGTAATCATCATACAGGGGTAACACTTCACCCAGCAAAATGTATCAAGCTCTGAAATTTTCAGACATTTCATTGCTAAAGGTGACTTCCTGTTTCCCTGTACTATATCAAACCTTATTAATCTTCTAGCTCTCTTTCCTGCTGCTGCACCATAGGAAGTGGGACCCTCTTTTCCCATACAGGTATCACTCAATGGTGCAGCAGTGAAAAATCTGCCTGCCAAAGCGGGAGATGCAAGAGACAAAGGTTCAATCCCTGGTCTGGGAAGATCCCCTGAAGAAGAAAATGGCAACCCACTCCAGCATTCTTGCCTGGGAAATCCCATGAACAGCAGAGCCTGGCAGGCTACAGTCCGTGGGGTTGCAAAGAGTCAAACATGACCAAGCACGCACACAAACATGTGGTATATTTAAGTACATAACTTAGGGATCTTTCCAAATCAGTGCTTATGCTGACCATTTGTCACTCCCAATCGTCTGCTGAGAAAAAAAATCTCATGGTTTCCTGAACCTGGCTTCTTAAAGCCACCTGATGTCTGTTCCTTGCTATATTCAAGCCTAAAGCCTATTCTCAACAAGAAACAAAGGGAAAGATTTGTCAAAACCATGATTTCTCCTTCCTGTGTAACGTATTCACAGACTCTGGGAATTATGGATGGACATCTTTCGCAGCCATTATTTTAACTGCCACAGACCTTTCTCTGGTCCCCAACGGTTCATGTCCATCCCATGTGCTAAAATCTGAACATCCCCCAAAGTCTAAGCCCCTGGCAGAAGGTAAATCATCTCTACATGGTGTGCTTTTCCATGTCTGGCTGTATGTATTTTTGGAAAAGGTCACACCTGTCAACAGTAAGAAAGGCAAGCAATATAAAATATTATAGAGAGAAAAAGAAAAAGTAAGTTTCTCTACCATCCCAGATTAGTGATCTTCTGGGTTCTTTTTTTTTTTTTTTCCTGCCACACCAAGCAGTTTGTGGGATATTAGTTCCCTGACCAGGGATTGAACCTGTGCCCCTGGCAGTGAAAGCATGAGTCCTAATCACTGGACCACCAGGGAAGTACCCTGGATTCTTTCCATAGAGGCAATGGCAGCTAGGTTTTTAGGCTTATCTTTTCACAGATATTCTTTGTACAGAGAAATGTATGTTGATGATTTTACTACACACATTGTGTTCATCAAAATGCTCTTGAATTTTTTTTTTTTTTTACTTAAATTCCTTTTTAAAGTTTTCATTTGAATTTTTTACTTACCGCCTTTCTGTACCTCCTGTGTGTTGTCAGAGCGCTTAGTATCTAAAGGCTGTGAAGTGAGAGGCACTTCACCAGAGAGAAAAAAGATAAAATCTGCTCCTTTTCATGACAAAAGACTTCTAAGGTAAATACTAGGAAAGATCAGTACCTTTTTGCTGCAATGTTGAATCTCTGTAGCGATGGCTTGTTTGAGAAACCCCAGTATGAACTCAGATTAGATCTGGTCTGTTTAGTGGTTTGCTTTTGCTCTTCTGAAATTTTTATTGACCTTTGGAAGTCCTTCTGGGAAGCCCTATTTGATGAACATGTTTAACTTGATCTGTGCATGCTCCATCGGAGAAGGCGATGGCACCCCACTCCAGTACTCTTGCCTGGAAAGTCCCATGAACGGAGGAGCCTGGTGGGCTTCAGTCCATGGGGTCGCGAAGAGTCGGACATGACTGAGCGACTTCACTTTCACTTTTCACTTTCATGTGTTGGAGAGGAAAAGGCAACCCACTCCAGTGTTCTTGCCTGAAGAATCCCAAGGACGGGGGAGCCTGGTGGGCTGCTATCTATGGGGTCGCACAGAGTCGGACACGACTGAAGCGACTTAGCAGCAGCAGCAGCAGTGCATGCTCTGTGCCTTTTGAGATTACCAAGGTAGGAAATGTGCCATCAGGTTAGGGCTCGTCTTTCAGGATAAATATGCTCCCAGCGGGGGGAGGGAGTGGAATCTTTTTGTGCTTGACATTCGCAGCATCTCAGATATTTTTGGTTCCCATACATTTGTGCCCTCCGTGATATCATACTGCATGTTCCTGGAAGATACAGTCTATGTCTCTTTCCTTTCCCTCTTGGTTCCTCGCCATCATGGTGACTGATATCATGAACAGCAGGTCTACATTTGAAGCCATCTTTTTCCGTCATAAACACCAACAGTTCCAGATGAACCCATTTCCCAGGGACGATACACTTGGCTTTATTTATTTAATTTTAATTTTTAATTGGAGGATAATTGGTTTACAGTGTTGTGTTAGTTTCTGCGGTACAACAATGGGAGTTCGCTGTTTAATATATGTATACAGATATCCTCTCCGCGTTGAGCCTCACTGCCACCTCCCCCATCCCGCCCCTCCAGGTCATCACAGAGCAGCAAGCTGAGCTCCCTGCGATCTGCAGCAGGCTCCCACTAGCTGTCTGTTTCACACCAGTAGTGTACATATGGCAATGCTACTCTCCAATTCACCCCACCCTCCCCTTCCTGGCTATGTCCACGTGTTCTTTCTCTCCGTCTGTGTCTCTGTTCCCGCCTTGCAAATAGGGTCATCAGTACCATATTTCTAGCTTCCAAGCATTTGAATTAATATTGCTGTTCTTTAGTCACTAAGTCATGTCTGACTCTTTTGTGACCCTCATGGATTATAGCCCATCAAACTGCTCTGTCCATGGGATTTCCCAGGCAATAATACTGGAATGGATTACCATTTCCTCCTCCAGGGATTCTTTCCAAAACAGGGATCAAACCTGCATCTCCTGCATTAGCAGGCAGATACTTTACCAGTGAGCCACCAGGGAAACCTCACGCATTGACACACAATATTTGTTTTTCTTTTTCTGACTGACTTTACTCTGTATGACAGACTCTGAGTTCATCCACACCACTACAATTGATGCAATTTCATTACTTTTTGTGGCTAATATTCCATGATATATATGTATGTATATATATATACATATATATTACAACATTTAAAAATTAATTAATTGTAGTTGGCGGCTAATTACTTTACATTATTGTTGTGGGTTTTGCCATACACTGACATGAATCAGCCACGGGTGTACCTGTGTCTCCCCATCCTGAACCCCCCTCTCACCTCCCTCCCCATCCCATCCCTCTGGGTTGTCCCGGTGCACCAGCTTTGAGTGCCCTGTGTCAAACATTGAACTTGGACTGGCCATCTGTTTCACATATGGTGATATACATGTTTCAATGCCATTCTCTCTAATCATCCCACCCTCGCCTTCTCCCACAGAGTCCAAAAGTCTGTTCTGTACATCTGTCTCTTTTGTTGTCTTGCACATAAGGCCATCGTTACCATCTTTCTAAATTCCATATATATGTTTTAATATACTATATTGGTGTTTTTCTTTCTCACTTCATTTTGTATAATGGCTCCAATTTCATCCACCTCAATAGAACTGACTCAACTGTATTCTTTTTAATAGCTGAGTAATATTCCACTGTGTATATGTGCCACAACTTTTCATCTGCTGATGGACATCTAGGTTGCTTCCATGTCCTAGCTATTATAAACAGTGCTGTGATGAACATTGGGGTACATGTATCTCTTTCAATTCTGGTTTCCTCAGTGATATCACAACTTCTTTATCAATGCATCTATTAGTGGATACGTAGGTTCCTTTCATGTCCTAAGTATTGTAAATAGTGCTGCAGTGAACATTGGGGTACATGTGTCTTTTTGAATTATGATTATACTTGACTTTGATAGATGGAGGCTAACAACATTTTTCACATGTTAAAATTTAAAACGTATTGATTTAAAATGGCCTTGCCTCACATGAGTAACCCCATGTCATGTTCACAATGGTGATACCTCTTCTATTCAGGGGAGTTAGACGTAATTAAACAAACAACATGACATAGTCCATATGTTTTGGGAACTTTGGTTTTTTATATCAATGCTTGGGGATAATTGGTGAGAGGGTGTTTTAAAGGTAAACTGTGCTTTGTTAAGTATCCTAATTTTGCAGGTAATGGAATTCCTTTTGGAATCATCTTTGGTGGAACTGATTTAAATGAAGATGTCAACCAGGGAGATAAAAACAAAGTGATGGGAAAAGTCCTTGAAGAAGCCAGGTAATACTTAAGAGAATTTCATAGGAGTTAAGCGTTTAACCCTTTTGGATAAAATTCATTAACACAAAACGATGGAGTAAACCAGTAGTTTAGGAGTTTTTATGTCTTACTCTAAAAAAACAATTTCTTTCTTTCTTTCATTTTTAAATTCACTCTGCACATGTTTATTTTACCAGGAAGAGTCATTGCAAACAAGTTACTGGTCTTGAGCAATTCTTTGACTTCAGTTAATATTGGATGAGTGTTCTTAGAATGTTTGTTGTGATGAAAGAGATAGAATTATTGCTAAGAGTGAGTAAGGGTAAACTCAAGCTTTATTAGCACACAATTTAGGGTCAGCTTTGCATCGGGTTTGCCCAAGTAGAATGTTTTCATTTTTCCAGTTTTATTGAGATATAATTGACATGCAGAACTGTATCTGTTTAGGGTGGTGGTTTCTTGTTAAGTCCTGTCTGACTCTTGTGACCCCATGGACCTTAACCTGCCAGGCTCTCCTGTCCATGGGATTTCCCAGGCAAGAATACTAGAGTGGGTTGTCATTTTCTTCTCCCAAGGATCTTCCCAACCCAGGAGCTGAACCCAGCTTTCCTGCATTGCAGGCAACTTCTTTACTGACTGAGCCATCAGGGGTGAATGGTATAATGATTTGATTTGAAATGATTATCGTAGCAAATTTAGTGAACATCCATTATCTCCTATAGCTACAAATTTAATCAAATAGAAAAGAGATTTTTTTTTTCCTTGTGGTGAGATTTACTTAAATGTGTAAGATTTACTCTCTTAGTTCCCCAGCCAGGGATAGAACCGGTGCCCCTTGCAGTGAGGAGCATGGCGTCCTAACCACTGGATCACCAGGGAAGTTCCTGAAACTTTGTGCCCTTTGGCTAATACCTTCCTATTTTTCCCTCCCCTACCTTCTTTCATCTTACTCATGCTCCCATGAGTTTGCCTGCTTTAGATTCCACATACTGGTGGAGTCACCGCGCCCCCCGCCCCCATTTGTCCTTCAATGTCTGGCTTGTTTCTCTGAGCATAAGTATGCCCCAGGTTCATCCATGTTGTTGCAGATGACCGGATGTCCTCCTTTTTAGAGGCTGAATAGTATTCTAGTGTATGTGCATGCCACATTTTCTTTTAGTTTTTAAAAACTTTATTTATCTAATTTTGGCTGCTCTGGGTCTTCGTTGCTGCACACAGCCTTTCTCTAGTTGGGGCAAGTGGAAGCTGCTTTCTGTTGCAGTGTGTGCACTCAGTGGTTGGAGGGCATGAGCCTCACTGCTCTGTGGCATGTGGGACCTTGCCCCACCAGGGATCCAACCCCTGTCCCCTGCATTGGCAGGTGGACTCTTAACCACAGGACCACCAGAGAAGTCCCATGCCACATTTTATGTAGCCATTTGTCTGTTGATGTGTATTTAGGTTGCTTCCATGTCCCCAGTATGTGGCCAGCCTTGGTTTTTTTGTGGCTCATCTGTCACCCTTCCATGACTGAGGAACTGTGATCAGGGAATCCTGGCCTCTTCAAGTCTGTGTAATTGTCCCATTTCTGATCCATATCAAGGACAGAACTCCAGGTTCTATTGTACCGTCTAGTTCAGTTCAGTTCATTTGCTCAGTTGTGTCAGGCTCTTTGCAACCCCATGCACTGCAGCACGCCAGGCTTCCCTGTCCATCACCAACTCCCACAGTTTACTCAAACTCATGTCCATTGAGTTGGTGATGCCATCCAACCAACTCATCCTCTGTTGTCCCCTTCTCCTCCCGCCTTCAATCTTTCCCAGCATCAGTGTCTTATATCCAGTGAGTCAGTTCTTCACATCAGGTGGCCAAAGTCTTGCAGTTTCAGCTTTAGCATCAGTCCTTCCAATGAATATTCAGGACTGATCTCCTTTAGGATGGACTGGTTGGATCTCCTTGCTGTCCAAGGGACTCTCAAGAGTCTTTTCCAGCACCATGGTTCAGAAGCAACAATTCCTTGGTGCTCAGCTTTCTTTATAGTCCAACTCTCATATCCATACACGACTACTGGAAAAACCATAGCCTTGACTAGACGGACCTTTGTTGGCAAAGTAATGTCTCTGCTTTTTAACATGCTGTCTAGGTTGGTCATAACTTTTCTTCCAAGGAGCAAGAGTCTTTTAATTTCATGGCTGTAATCACCATCTGCAGTGATTTTGGAGCCCCCAAAAGTAAAGTCTGTTACTATTTCCACTGTTTCCCCATCTATTTCCCATGAAGTGATGGGACCAGATGCCACGATATTCATTTTCTGAATGTTGAGCTTTAGGCCAACTTTTTCACTCTCCTCTTTGACTTTCCTCAAGAGGCTTTTTAGTTCCTCTTCACTTTCTGCCATAAGGGTGGTGTCATCTGCATATCTGAGGTTATTGATATTTCTCTTGGCAATCTTGATTCCACCTTGTGCTTCATCCAGTCCAGCATTTCTCATGATGTACTATACATATAAGTTAAATAAGCCGGGTGACAATATACAGCCTTGACGTACTCCTTTCCTGATTTGGAACCAGTTTGTTCCATGTCCAGTTCTAACTGTTACTTCTTGACCTGCATACAGATTTCTCAGGAGGCAGGTCAGGTTGTCTGATATTCCCCTCTCTTTACAAGTTTTCCACAGTTTCTTGTGACCCACACAGTCAAAGGCTTTGGCATAGTCAACAAAGCAGAAATAGATGTTTTTCTGGAACTCTCTTGCTTTTTTCGATGATCCAGCGGATGTTGGCAATTTGATCTCTGGTTCCTCTGCCTTTTCTAAAACGAGCTTGAACATCTGGAAGTTCACGGTTGATGTACTGTTGAAACCTGGCACTCCCAGTGTTTTTTGGTTAAGACAGGTGTTAGTCTTGCTTCTTAAAACTAGGGTCACAGTTGGATGTAGTTGCATTGCAGGACCTTGCTTCTTCCTGAAGACTTCCTGGAAACAAATGTGGCAATACAACCTTTTTAACATAAGGAGTACCTTCTGTGTATGTGTTTGTGTTTCACAATAAATATAGGCATGAAAACAGTGCCGGCTCACCTTGAAAGGCGATGTATCATTTGTAGGTTTTCTTCTTGTTGTTGTTCTTACACCCTAAAAACTAATGTCCTTAGATTCCTTCAGTCTGTAATGCATTGCCTTTTAGAAGGAAAATCATTCTTCTTGGGATAAACAGTATGGAATGAATCATCTTATGATATTATCATTAGCATTATTCATTGTGTTATTATTAAAACACACATTGATTTTTATTTGGGGGCTATTGATTGAAGTTAGTGGGCAGGGAAGTTGCATGAATCATAGATTTTTTTTTTTTGTCTGACACGATACAGCACAGTTTTCTATAAACAAAGTATTGAACTTGTCTAGCTTTGTGACAGGTGTTTCATTTGAATACTTATATTTTTCCTATAAGGTATACTTTTCAACTTTAAAATTTTATTTATTGATTGGCCCCACCATGCAACAAGCAAGATCTTAATTGCTAGACCAGGGATCAAACCTGTACCCTCTGCAGTGGAAGTTCACTGGACCACCAGGAAATTCCCTCAACTTTTTTAATATTTAAAACTTCTTTTTTCCTGTATGGTATAGTATGCAAACTTATTTTAGCTTCACTTTTTTGGCTTCTGCACACTGTAATAAGTATTTGGTAGTTATAAATACCAAAATTAAATAAGGAGTATTTGAAATTTGTGAAAATTGCTTAGTGAAGGCGCATCCAGGTGCCAATTAGAAAAACTTAACCTTGCCAAGCAAATGACCAGTAGTTTGTATGGAATGAATTGCCTCATAAATACTTCCACGTTTATGAAATCTATAGCACATAAGTAGGTTAAACCACACAAAATTACTGTTTTGTAGCTCAAAAATGGTTGAATGGCAGTAATTTCATATGGCTTTTGAACTACTTAGTATTACTGAAGATGTTTTTGACAAACAGAATTCTTTGTCAATGTAAATATGTTTTGAAATGGCAGTATTCAAGCAAAAGTACAAAAGCAGTAGTTTTTGTATTTTTCCTAAGATATATGTTTCTGTTTATGGTTACCTCAGGTAGTATTTCTTTTATTTTTATTTTTTATAGTTGATTTCCAATGTTGTGCTAATTTCTGCTGTAAAGCAAAGTGATTCAGTTATACACATATACATTCTTTTAAAATATTCTTTTCTGTTATAGATTATCACAGGATACTGAATATAGTTCCCTGTACCATACAGTAGGACCTTAGTGTTTATCCATTTTATATATGATGGTTTGTATCTGCTGACCCCAACCTCCAATCCATCCCTCCCCCTTGGCAGCCATAAGTCTGTTCTCTATGTCTCTTGAGTCTGTTTCGATTTCATGGATAGGTTCATTTCTGTCAAATTTTAGATTCCACATAAAAGGGATAATACATATTTGTCTTTCTCTGTCTGACTGACTTCGCTTAGTATGATAATCTCCAGGCCTATCCATGTTGTTGCAAATGATGTTATTTCATTCTTTTTTGTGGCCAAGTAATATTCCAATGTATATATGTACCACATTTTCATTATCCATTCATCTGTTGATGGACATTTAGGTTGTTTCCATGTCTTGCCTATTGTAAATAGTCGAAATGAGGAAATGGCAACCCATTCCAGTATTCTTGCCTGGAGAATCCTGCGACTAGGGGAGCCTTGCAGGCTACAGTTCATAGAGTTGCATAGAGTCAGACATGACTGAAGTGACTTAGCGCATGTTATTTTAAATGTCTTTTTCTTCTGGGGATCTTTGGGCTAAGAACTCTTTTAAAAGGTTATTTGTTAGGTGAGTGTAAAGCCAGGGCTACTATTTCTATATAAGGGGCCACAATAAAGACTGTATTACCTGCAGCTCTGAAATAAATGACATGTCCGACAAGTTAATTCCAGTTGACCCTCCTGACTCCTGGAACATTTTCCTGTGCACCTTTGATGAAAACCCTCCCAAGAATCTCATCCTTCCCTGTTGTCTTAAATATGCTGTAGCTCCTACTGATGCCTCATCCTGGGTGTCAGGTGAGCAGGATGTGATGGTGGGGACCATTATGTAGGTAGGAACAGTCACTGTCAGCCTCCAGGCTATGATGCACACAGAGTCTGCTCTGCACACCTGGGACATTTTTCATTTATTTTCTCCCTCTCTCCATTCTTTTCTCACCCTCACCTGTTTGGATTTTAGGGCAGATTCCTGTTGAAATTTAGGGCAAAACTGTTCCTTCTCTTGCTTATTCACTCATTCAGCCGGCAGGTATTTTTGCCTCCTGGGTGCCAGACGCTCCAAGGGGCTGGGGCGGTGGATGTGAGCAGAGCAGTGTTCCAGCACATGTGGAGCTGACATTCTCACAGGAAGCGAGAGCGTCAGGCTTGCCAAGTGAGTGGATTTCCCTTTCCACAAAAGCCTGAGGGCTGCACTTGTGCATGTATTCATCAGTGCCGTCATGAGGTACAGTGCACAGTCTTAGTGTCACTGACCTCGTTCTCTGTTCAGTGGCTCTCCCTGGTTCTTGGGATCTTTTCTTTTTTGACGGTGTGAGGCTGTCACTGGCCATGTGGGGTGCCCTAACATCTTGGAGATGTTCTGGTAGTTGTGTGAGTACTAGTGGAAAATAATAATAGCACATGTGAAATGAACTAGGGACCAGGAACTGAGGCAGGCAATTTACAGGCAAGATGCTCTTTGTTTGATTCTTGTTTCTCAACTTCCCTGGCTTGGGAAGATCCCCTGGAGAAGGAAATGGCAACCCCCTCCAGTACTCTTGCCTGGAAAATCCCATGGACCGAGGAGCCTGGTAGGCTACAGTCCATGGGGTCGCAAAGAGTCGGACACGACTGAGCAACTTCACTTCACTTCTTCTAAGTTTCTCATTTTTGCAGTTTTCCCCCAATGAAAGTTTGTACACTCCTTGTAACTGCTCTTTAGCTCCTTGTCTTTCCTTTTTATCCTCATTTTTTGGAAAAGAGCTGATGGCCTTAGAATACAGTTGATTTTATCATTTTGCCAGTGTTTGTGGGGACATAGAGAGCATGTCACTGGATTCTTCAATCCCTACTGGACTCAGATGCAAGGTTTAATGTGGTCTGGTCCTCGTCGCTCATGTTTAACACACACAAAGGGAAGGATTCTGTATTTCTCCCTTAAGTAAGGGGCATGTGATTGGCTGTGTCTGGGATTGGTTGCTGGTTGTAAAAGTGGGAGGGGTGAAGGGAAGGCTTGGAGAAGACACAGACAAGGGAATACCAGCTCCCCTTTCTGGGTCATGCCACAGGGGAAGAATCACATAATAATGCCTTTTTTTGTTGACTCTGCTGTGTGTGCAGCTTGCAGGATTTTAGTTTTGCAACCAGGGATCGTATCCGGGTCCTGACCACAGAAGCACCAAGTCCTAACCACTCAACTGCCAGGGAATTACCTATTAATGGTTCTTTGCTCCAACATTCTTTACTGCGCTGTTTGTCTAATGATGATTTTCCATTTCTACCACTCCTCCATTGGTTAATTGGAATTCTGCTACAAGAAGAGTTGTCTGTTTGACCCTAGTTACTTGTTCAATTATTTATATAGTTACATCAACATGGACTCATGGCTATTTAATTTTATTGGATTGGCCAAAAAGTTTGTTTGGGTTTCTTTGTGCCATCTTACAGAATAAATTTTTAAAAATAAATTTATGTATTTTAATTGGAGGCTAATTACTTTAAAATGTTGTAGTGGTTTTGCCATACATTGACATGACTCCGCCATGGGTATACATATGTTCCCCATCCTGAACCCCCGTCCCACCTCCCTCCTTATCCCATCCCTCAGGGTCATCCCAGTGCACCCCCGAGCACCCTGTCTCATGCATTGAACCTGGACTGGCGATCTGTTATATGTTTCAATGCCATTCTCCCAAATCATCCCACCCTCGCCCTCTCCCACAGAGTCCAAAAGCCTGTTCTATACATCTGTGTCTCTTGCTATCTCACATATAGGGTTATCGTTACCATCTTTAGAAATTCCATATATATGCGTTAGTATACTGTACTGGCAACCCACTCCAGTGTTCTTGCCTGGAGAATCCCAGGGACGGGGGAGCCTGGTGGGCTGCCGTCTATGGGGTCGCACAGAGTCAAACACGACTGAAGAAACTTAGCAGCATACTGTACTGGTGTTTTCCTTTCTGGCTTACTTCACTCTTACAGAATGAATTTTTGGCCAACTCAATATTTGACTCTGTAGCTCCTATTACTCTTTTTGGTGCCCAAATCACCCCAGCCATGACCGTCAGAGATAGTTTGCATCCTTTCGACAAGCTGTCTCTGTATTTTGAACTCTCTTACTTTCTGGCTCCCTACTCGGTTCATTCTGTGGGTACTCAGTCCTGCTTCTGGAAACACGCAATTCTGAATGAGTGGCGGCATTCACATTCTTTGTCCATGAACATTCAATAAATCGTGGGCACTTCAGCCTAGTCTTTCTTTAGCGAAGCTAGTGAACCACATATCCTGCCCCTGAATATTAAGAAGTTCCTTGCTTCTCTCATCCATCTTGCTTTCTGTCGTTATCTCTGCTTCTCTCTCTTTCCATAAAGGGACAAGAAAAATAGGGCGCTTTGAGCTTCATCTGTTTATTTCCTGCCTACACAACTTCTTTTTTTTGGATGTGAGTGGAGATGAGACCTAATAGCCAACGGCCACGACTAATAAAGGCTGATTGCGCTGTAAATTCTGCTTCTCACCTGTCTGTCACCATTTGTTCCAGAGCGCTGTTTTTCAGTTATGTTGGTTAGATTCTGCCCTAATTGCTATCATTCTTTCTGTTCACTTTCCTAGATTTGCTGTCGCTTTCACGGAGTCAATGAAGGAAACGGCCCAAAGACAGTGGGTAGGTGTTCCTTTCATGTTTTGATTTGGGCAGTGCTGGCGAAGTTGCAGGATTGGAGAACAGGAAGGCAGTTTTATTAAAGAGCTGACAAACTTCCTGTCGGCACTGCCCGTCCTTGGTGGCCATCACGGGGTACTATATTTCTCATACATTGACTTTTTCTTTTTTTTTAATTGGCGTAGGTACTCTTAAACCTTCACTGATTTTTTTTTTCTAATATTCTTCTTGAATAGCAAAAAGTAGCCCGATACCCAGATCTTTTCATGCTTTGTCAGTTCTCCTTTTGTGTGCTCAGACGCAATGGTTTACAAATCACATTGTAAATGTTGCAGCATCCTCGTACACACTGAGAAAATCTGGTTGCACAAGTAGTCCCTTAGGTGGCACCTGGAGTTTCCTAGGCTGGACTCATTTGAAGAGTGTTAACAAGCAGAGGGCTTTGTCGCTCTGTGAGTTAATGCCCTTATTGACTTTCTAAATTCATTACGACTTAGGGGACAGGTGAGAGGAGCTGGCCGGAGTCTAAATCCTCTGTAGAGCCCTGGTGGAGCCGGTGTATGCAAAACTAGAGAAAAAAGCCAGCTGAAATGCCACTTTCCTTGGGTGGTCCATAGGCGCGAGGCTATTTTCTCAGGTGGTAGCCCCCTGCAGTGTCCCTGGGCCACCAGGACTGCTGCCCCTGGACTTTGCCAGCCAGTCATTGTGCTGGCACACTTACACCACAGCACTTACACCCTTGTCATCTGCAAGCAGTGTTCTCTTGGTGGCATTTTGCTGGCTATGTGCATTCTTTATCTATAGGATTTCAACTCATAAAACCTTATGCTTGGAAACGGCTACAGCAGACACAGTCTTTTGTGGGAATGGTGGTCCTTTACCAAAGTCCAGAGTATCGTGTGTACTTGAAGATACCCTGCAGCCAGAGTGGGGAGTCTTTTTTTTTTTTTCACCTCAAACTCCCCAGGTGGAGAATCCGAGGGGGCATTTTTCAGTGCAATGTAATGAATGAAAAACAGCAAGCTTCCTGGCTGCTAGTTTCACGTCTGTATCAGTTTGACTGTTCATCAGCCTTATGGCAGTGATGTACCAGTGGTTCTCAAAGGGGTTTCCCTGGGACTCTCTCAGGATCTCTACAGAGTCAAACCAATTTCCTTCATAATGCTCAGACTTTATCAGAGGCATGATGAAAGGCAAAACCCTTTTTCACCATGTGGAGAGCACTGGTGAGGAAACATTGATGCCTTCATCCTCATGAAGGCAGGGGTACCCATGAATTATTCACCACCACCCACTTGTAGTTAAAAAACAAGAGCTAGTTTCGCTTACAGAGAAGGCAATGGCACCCCACTCCAGTACTCTTGTCTGGAAAATCCCATGGATGGAGGAGCTTGGTAGGCTGCAGTCCATGGGGTCGCGAAGAGTCGGACACGACTAAGCGACTTCCCTTTCACTTTTCACTTTCATGCATTGGAGAAAGAAATGGCAACCCACTCCAGTGTTCTTGCCTGGAGAATCCCAGGGATGGGGGAGCCTGGTGGGCTGCCGTCTATGGGGTTGCACAGAGTTGGACACGACTGAAGCAACTTAGCAGTTTCACTTAAGAATGTCCTTGATGAAGCACAAAAATTATTGATTTTCTCAAATATTAACCTTTGAATACTATTAAAAAAATGTTTTGTGTGATGACATGGGAAGTATACATCAGCTGTTTCTGCTGGGTCTAAGTGAAGGATGGGATTATCTTGAGCAAAAACCCTGGTGGGATGTTGAGGTTATAGACTGAACCAGTTACTTCTTCATAGGATTTTTTTTTTTTTTTAATCTGAAAGACTGGTAGCCAAATTATATTTCCTCAGACTTGGACATCTGCAGTCATTTAGTCATTTCCTTAAAAATGAGATAATTGAGTGAATTGGTTCCAGAAAAACGAGTAGTATTTACTGCCAACGATACCATTTGAATTTTCAAGCAAAAATTAGAATTTGGTAGAAAATCCCAAGGACAGAAGAGGCTGGCGGGCTATAGACCATGGAATGGCAAAGAGTTGGAGGTGACTGAGAGATGGAACACACACACAGGCTGCCAAGAGGCAGACCGCTTCCGTACAGCCTTTCCTGATGACATCAGCGGTCATGTTAACAAATGTGATTTTTTTTTCAAATGCTGTTTAATGAAATGGTTCCACGTTAGGAAGACCCGCGTCACTCAGTGAACCAATATTTTTCAAAAGACTAATAGGTGGCACTGCAGAATGATACACAGATAACAGAACCATCAAAGCGCAAGGTAGACCTGTGGATTTTAATATATCAGAATGCGATGTAATTTCAGGCTCCATCTTGCAACTCACATTTAAGAAAAACCATTTGTTGAGTTTTGGTGTCATCAGTTCAGTCACTCAGTCATGTCTGACTCTTTGTGACCCCATGGACTGCAGCACACCAGGCTTCCCTGTCCCTCACCAACTCCCAGAGCTTGCTCAAACTCATGTCCATCGAGTCGGTGATGCCATCCAACCATCTCATCCTCGTCCCCTTCTCTTCCCGCCTTCAATCCTTCCCAGCATAAGGGTCTTTTCCAATGAGTCAGTTCTTTGCATCATGTGGCCAGAGTATTGGAATTTCAACTTCAGCATCAGTACTTCCAATGAATATTCAGGACTGATTTCCTTTAGGATTGACTGGTTGGATCTCCTTGTAGTCCAAGGGACTCTCAAGAGTCTTCTCCAGTACCACAGTTTAAAAACATTAATTCAGCTTTCTTTATAGTCCAACTCTCACATCCATACATGGCTACTGGAAAAACCACAGCTTTGACTAAACAGACCTTTGTCTGCAAAGTAATGTCTCTGCTTTTTAATACGCTGTCTAGGTTGATCATAGCTTTTCTTCCAATGAGCAAGTGTTTGGTGTCATATCCAAGAATAAAACCCATAATGGTCTGAAAAGGCTCAGGAAGGGCTCAGATTAAAAAACTCCTTGCCATTTCAACTACCTATCAGCAAGAAGCAGAATTTTCTTTCTGTACTTCAGCCTAAACAACATATGGAAACAGATTAAATAGAGTAGTAAATATGAGACTCCAGCTGTCTTCTGTTAAGCCAGACATGAAAGAGGGGTTTTCCTTGTTGAAGCATTTTTCTCCCCCATGAGTTCGCCCCCTTTCTCTAATTTCTCAATTAAAATTTATTTTTTAATCAGAGAATAATTGCTTTACAATGTTGTATTGGTTCCTGCCATACAACATTGGTTCCTGCTAGTCATAACTATATGTGTATATACATATATCCCTTCCCTCCTGAGCCTCCCTTCCACGCTACCCTCCCACCCTCGTAGGTCATCATAGCGTGCCAGGCTGGGCTCCCTTAACTTCTCAATTTAAACCTCACCTTTGTCTGTAAAATCTATGTGTCTCCAAAATTGGTAGAGATCTGTTCACTGCTGTGTCAGTTATTTTTTGCTACATAACAAAGCTCATCAAACATAGTGCTTTAAGACGAACATTTATCGTGTTCTTTGTGTTGTCTGGGCATTTCAGGCTGAGGTCAGCTCAGCAAGGCTGGGTGCTGCAGTGTGGCTTAGCTCACATGCTGGAACCCCTCAGCTGGGCTGGCTGGGACACTTGCTGTCTCTCTCTACATGGCCAATTGCCCTGTATTAAGCTCAGTGGCAGGAGAGTGCAGGCACCAGTGCCTGGGCTGGCTGCACGCTTCTGCCTGTGTGATGTTTGCTCCTGTCCTGTTGGCCAGAGCAAGTCAAGAATGGAGACGTCATCTCCTCCTCATTACAGGATGGTCTTCAAGATAGCTTGAAAAAGCTTGGATTCAAGGAGGCGGTAATCTGTGGTCCATTTTAATGATCTGCCACACTTAGCGTTTGTCCCTCATGATTATAACACTTCTTTCCTTTACTTTTCTCTCCATGTGGCTGTGAGCTCTTTGAGGTCAGGAACCAGATATGGTTCACTCCATTATCCCCAGAGGTAGCATAACACCTCCCATTCAATACATTTTTGTCCAGTTGACTTTGTCAAGAATGGATCCTTCTTTAAAACTTTTTAATATAGAAATGTCCAAGCATACACAAAAGTAGCAAGAATAGTCGGGTAAAAATCTATACACATACTGTCTACTTACCATTCTCCAATCCTTATTTAATCTACTCTCATTCTCTTCTCACAACTCCTACACACACACACACACATTTCTTTTTTCTGGAATACTTAAAAAAATCACAACCACCATGCCATTTTATTGTTTTAACTTTCTAACCCAGCTTTTATTCTGAACAACTAATTGCTGTAGTTAGCTTCCAGTTTTTGAGTCTATAAACCCCTTTGGCTGGCCCCGATAAAAGTCCCCTAAGTAGCATTACAATCTGATGAATGTTTTATGTTTCATTATGTTTTTTTAAAAAACTTTTTATTTTATATTGGAGTATTGATGATGAACAATGCTGTGATGGTTTCAGGTGCACAGCAGAGTGACCATTCCATTTCATCTGTGCATATATGTCGTTTACCTGCAAATATTCCTTACGTAAAAGCTTTTTTTTTTTTTTTAACATAAGCTCCATGTTATGGATCCATTTGTGGGCAAGAAGATCATAGTGTGTAAGGAAGAATAAAAAACGGCTCAGGGATGTTAATATTTTATGAATAAGTTGGAAGAACTTGCGTCAAGGAGTTTAGATGAGGAAAGGGAGGAGTATGGAGCCTTTGAGTTGCAGACACGACACACTGAATTAGAGACAAAGATGGAACCTGAGGGGTAACTATCCAGCTGTGGTCAGAAAGGAGTGCAGCTGGAGATAACAGATGTAGGAGTCAGCAGTGTCAAGGTGATACCTGAAGCATGGAAATGATTATTCTTAGATGGGATTAACTTTTAGACGTGATGATGGGAAAGCAGCATTAAACACATGGTTCAATTACATTTGGGGCGGACTTTGCAGTCCTGGTGATATAAGCTAGCAGTATCCTATATGAAGAGTCATTTCTTGTTTTTTTGGCTGGGCCAAGGGGCTTGCTGGATCTTAGTTCCCCTTCCATTGCAGTGAGCCCTGAGCCACCGCAGTGCAGTGAGAGCAGAGTCATAACCGCTGGACAACCAGGCAATTCCTGGAAGGATCATCTTACATTTCAAGATTAAGTTGGCCATTTGCCTGTCACCCAGGAGGTCAGTCACACTCTAATCCTGGGTTAGCAGTCTTTGTTTTCAGAAAGATACTTTCCCGAATATAATAACAAGGCATTTGAAGAAAAATGGGAGAAGTCAGCAAAATTTGTTTGGTTTTGGATGATGGTATCAGAGGCAGTATCATAAAAGCCCATAACAGAAAGGATGAATTTATTTTTATAGTTTAAAGTGGTGGGGTTAGTTATTAAATTCGAATGTGAACCTGTTTTTTTTTTTTAATACAGCTTTATGGAATTTTTTTTTTGGTGGATGATTTTTCAATAAAGTTAGCTCAATATCTTTATTTGATTAGTTTTTAAAAATAAAAACTATATAGAAATAATATAAAGGCTAACTGTTCAGCCATATCTTTGGAATTCTTTGAGATGGATTTTTGTGGAAAGACTGTTTATAGTTATGTGTTCTGAACAGTGATGCAGTTTTTGAATAATTAAGGTTTGTTCTTCATTATTGAGCTGCCAGCTCTTGTTTTTAATTCTTTCTTATTTATTTTGGTGAGCAGGCTTGACTCAAGTATAAATATAGTTAATCCTTTCTAATCATTATTGGACCAGAATCAAGTTCCAATAATCCCAGATTAGAAAGAAAGATTTATAGCCTTTGCTTCTTACTGCTTTTGTGATTTCATTAGAGTCTGTGTAGATAAATACAGTTTTGAGCATAAAAGCTGGCCTAAAACTGATATTTTCTTAAGCTCCATTTGTATAAAAATACATGCACGCTCTTACAAAATTTTAATTTTATTAAAAAAAATCTAATTTTATTAAAAAAATTTTTTTTTGCCTCTGCCATGTGGCATGTGGGATCTTAGTTCCCTGGTCAGGAATTGAACCCGTGCGCCCTGCATTGGAAGTGTCCTCAAACCACTTAACCACTGCATCACCAGGGAAGTCCCCATAGGCACTCTCTTGATACCAGCACTATACTAGAAGTTCAATGTAACCTACAAAGGTGAGCCATGGATCTAATTTAAAATTTTCTGGTAGCCACATTTTTAAAAGTAAGTGGAAACAAGAAAAATCAGTTTTAATGATCCGTTTGACTTAATCCAGCTCCTGGAGTTAGCCAGCCTGTGAAAGATAAGCTAACCTGCAAAGACTGCCCTCACTTTTGACATCGACTGCAAGTTCAGGGGGTCCCCAGAGCCAGCCTCAAGCTTGCGAATTTCCTTGCAAGGTTCAGAGCTCACTGAGTGTTATTGTACTCAGAGTTATGGTTTATTGCTGGGAAAGGATGCAGACTAAAATCAGCCAAAGGAAGAGACACAGGGGCTTATCCTCCATGGCCTTCTCCCTGGTGGAGCCAAGGCCGTGTGCCCTCTGATTATCCACCTGTAGTCATTTTAACCTCCAGTTATTTTAAAACAGATGTTATTGGTGTATAGTTGCTTTACGATTTTATGTCAGTTTCTGCTGTACAACAAAGTGGATCAGCTGTATGTATACATATATCCCCTTTTTTTGGATTTCTTTCCCATTTAGGTCATTACAGAGGACAGAGTAGAGTTCCCTGAACTATATAGTAGGTTCTGATTAGCTACCTATTTTATACATAGTAGTATACATACAGGACTTCCCTGGTGGCTCAGACAGTAAAGCGCCTGTCTACAATGCGGGAGACCCGGGTTCGATCCCTGGGTTGGGAAGATCCTCTGGAGAAGGAAATGGCAANTCCCTGAACTATATAGTAGGTTCTGATTAGCTACCTATTTTATACATAGTAGTATACATACAGGACTTCCCTGGTGGCTCAGACAGTAAAGCGCCTGTCTACAATGCGGGAGACCCGGGTTCGATCCCTGGGTTGGGAAGATCCTCTGGAGAAGGAAATGGCAAGCCACTCCAGTACTATTGCCTGGAAAATCCCACGGACCTGGTAGGCTACAGTCCATGCGGTCGCAAAGAGTCGGACACGACTAAGCGACTTCACTTCACTTCAGTATATATACACCAGTCCCAATCTTCCAATTCGTCCCACCCTCCTTCCCTGCCTTGATGTCCGTATGTTTATTCTCTACATCTGTGTCTCTATTTTTGCCTTGCAAATGAGTTCATCTGTACCATTTTTCTAGATTCCACATATATGAATTAATATGCAATATTTCTCTTTCTGACTTCACCCTGTATGACAGACTAAAAATAGAACCACCATATGACCCAGCAATCCCACTTGTGGGCATATACCTGGAGAAAACCATACTTGTTAAAGATACATGCACCCCAATGCTTATTGCAGCACTATTTGCAATAGCCAAGACACGGAAGCAACCTAAATATCCATCAACAGAGGAAGGGGTAGAGAAGATGTGGCACATATATACCATGGAATATTACTCAGCCATGAGAAAAAGAAATTGTGCCTTTTGCAGAGATATTGATTAACTTCCAGTTGTTGATCTGAGACAGTATTCACAGAGTTTTGCTAGCCCAGGAAGCTCACTTGAGTTTGGTGTCCAAAGTTTATACTGGGGCTCAATACATAGACTTGATTGATTGACTACATGGTTGAATCCAGTCTCCCAAGTGGATTGATACCACTTGACCCAAAGGTCCCACCTTCTATCACATGGTGGTCTTCCTGGCCTGCTAGTCCCTACTTAAGACTGTTAGCTGTGGCTGGCCACACCCTAAGCAATACATGCCCCTTAGGAATCACATAGATTATTTCCTAGAAGCCTAGGGCTTGAGCAGGACCTGTCTTGGCCGAGGCCACGTTCTTAATTTTTTTTTTTTTTTTAATTTGGTTGCATCAGATCTTAGTTGTGGCCCACAGGCTTAGTTGCCCCATGGCATGTGGAACTGGATTTCGATCAAGAAAGTTTTATCTCTTTTAATTGGAATGCCTTTGTTTGGGCTGGTCATTGTTTTCTTAGTGTTACTTATGTCAGCCTTAATGTGACGTCCTGCCTGCTTTGTAAGGGAGCACTGTCCCGGGGGCTCTTTACTAGGTCTGCCTGCCATGTCATTAGTACTTATCACCCGAGTTCAGTATTGGTTATGTTTTGGGATAGTACTTCTATGTTGTTTTGTGATATTTTACCTTTGATTTGGTGTGTTTAAGAATTTGATTCACCATACATGTCTAACTGTGATCTAGACATTGTACAAATTTAAAACTAGTCTAAAAAGAACTTTGATTTCTTGCCACAGTAACAGACCTTCAGAATGCAAATTTGGGCACTTCTAATTCCAGTCTGTGTTCAGAATGCTTTCTCTAAACTCATCAGGCTTTTACCAGAAAATATAACTATTGCACCAGAAAAATTAAAAACAAATTCGGTATAGATATAGTCTTAACTGAAGCCTTTTCTCTCTGCAGAACCAATGAGTGTGGTTTAATTTGTCTCCATTGAGTTCACAACCCCATAGGCCTGTGTAAAGTTTAACTGTACTGTTCATGTGCTTTTTTTCTAATAAGTACTCAGCTAAGAGGACTTTTTCTAAATTCAAATATTTGTTAACTATTTTTACAAAATCATGAGCTTGAGTCAATATTGCTTGATGCAATTATCAGATTCAGAACAACCAACATGTCACATGGGTACTCTTAGCTGAGTTTAGTGCTAAGCTAAGTTTCCTGGCATTGTTACTTTTTAGTGTTGTTTTTTTTTTTT
>SJYX01020003.1:0-11010 GCA_006410675.1 Oreotragus oreotragus
ACTGAACTGAACTGAACAATATTATTATAGTTGTAAGAATCAATGAGTGGGCAGAATTACTAATTTTATAATCATGTTGCAAAAACAAGTGTGCTCAGCTCAAACAAAAAAATTCTTCTGTCAGAAGGATGATCACAAACAAGCACAGGCCAGATTTCGCTGGTGGTACAGTGGATAAGAATCTGCCTGTCAACACAGGGAACATGGGTTCAATCCCTGGTCTGGGAAGACTCCACATGCCGTGGAGCAACTGAGCTCGTGTGTCGCAACTACTAAGCCCAAGCTCTAGGGCTGGTGAGCTGCAGCTACTGAAGCTTGTGCACCCCAAAGCCAGCGCTCCACAACAGCAGACACCACCACAGTGAGAAGCCTGCACACTGCAGTGAAGAGCAGCCCCTGCTTCCCACACTAGAGAAAGCCCATGCACAGCACTGAAGACTCAGCACAGCCAAAAAAATGAAAGGTCTACAAACAGAACAGGCTAGCGCACTGGTATCTGCACTTTTCATTTATCTATAAAACTAAAGTCTGTTGCTTTAGATCCCGAAATTTGCTCTTTACAACATACTGAAACTAGACAGATTATTTTTAAAATGCAAAATGGTAACTGCGAGTAGGTGGCTGATGGTGATAAAAAGTACAGTTTTTAGAATTAAAATTAGTAAGTAGCAAAAATGGCAGAAACAAAGATCAAGAAGTGAGGGCACTCATAGTGTGTTTCAGTTTCAGCGAGTGGATCAGTGTGTCTATAACAGATGCTGTGGTGGAAAACCAGACAAGAACGGTCAGCTGGGGTCTAAATACAGAGGGCCTTGAATCTTCTGTCACCCGGAGGGGCTGTACGTCAGACTATGGTGAATAGGAAGCCTTGACGCTGTTTCAGTAGGGACCTGGTTGCTATAAACCACGTTTGGAAGGCAGTTTCATCATGATGTCAAGCAGAGATGAGGTAAGTGGGTAATCCTTACTCTCACAGACTATTAAATTAAATGAATAATTTCTCTTTTACTTTATACTATGAAATGTATCATCAATACAGAGGTAAAATAAAAGGACGTGCAACTTACCGAAGAATAAACACCAACTTTTAAACTTTTAAAATATATTTTGCTTCCTGATTATATATTCCTGAATTATATTTTTTTAGTTTTGCTTGTCCTCGACTTTATATAATGGAGTCATACTCTAAGTAGTTTTCTTTGCTAGCTTTATTTCCTTGGTCAACATTTTTTTTGAGATTCTCATCCATATAATGCTTATAGCTGTAGTCCATCCTTTCACTGCTGCATAGTACTCTATTGTTTGACTACACCACAGCTTTATCCATTGATATTTCTAGTTCTTTGCTATTATGAATAGTATAGCTAGGAAGCTCCTGCATATGCCTACTGGTGAATGTAAAAATTGTTCTTTAGGGTAAATACCTAGGAGTAGAATTGCTAGGTCATTAGAAATGGTATTTTCAACTTATAAGGTAATACAAAATTGTTACCCAAAGTCTTGAGCAAATTTACAGTCTCATAAAGACTTCCCAGGTGGCACTAGTGGTAAAGAACCTACCTCCCAAATGCAGGAGATATAAGAAACGCAGGTCATCCTCAGGTCAGCAAGATCCCCTCTAGGGGGCATGGCAATCCACTCCAGTATTCTTGCCTGGCGAATTCTATGACAGAGGAGCCTAGTGGGCTACAGTCCTTAGGGTCACAAACAGTCAGACACGACTGAAGTGACTGAGCATGCATGCATGCAAGGAGTGTATGGGGCTTCCTAGGTGGCTCAGGGGAAAAGAATCCACCTGCCAATGGAGAAGACACGGGAGACACAGGTTTGATCCCTGGGTCGGGAAGGTTCCCTGGAGGAGGAAATGGCAACCCGTTTCAGTATTCTTGCCGGGAAAATCCCATGGACAGAGGAGCCTGGTGGGCTACAGTCCATGGGGTCACAGAGTTGGACATGAGTGAACATGCACGCAGGCAGGAAGTGTATGAGGGTTTCTATGACTCCGTTCCCTCCCAACATCAAAAACTGACCAATTTTCAAGTTTCTTTCTGCAAGTTTGGTAGGTATGAAATGGTATCTCATTGGTTTGTATTTCTCTGATCACTAATGAAGCTGAGAATCTTTTCACATGCTTTTTTGGCCATAAATGCTCTCCCTTCTAAGATTCTGTTGTTGTTTAGTCACTAAGTCATGTCTGACTATTTTGTGATGCTATAGACTACACACACCAGTCAGAATGGTCATCATCAAAAAATCTACAAACAATAAATTCTGGAGAGGATCTGGAGAAAAGGAAATCCTCTTGCACTGTTTGTGGGAAAGTAAGTTGATACAGCCACTATGCAGAACAGTATGGAGATTCCTTTAAAAACTATGAATAGAACTACCATGTGTGTGTGCGTGTTCCGTCTTGTCCGACTCTTTGCAACCCCATGGACTGCAGCCCGCCAGTATCCTCTGTCCATGGTATTTTCCAGGAAAGAACACTGGAGTGGGTCACCATTTCCTTCTTGGATCTTCCCAACCCAGGGATCGAACCCATATCTCCTGCATTGGGAGGCTGATTCTTTACCACTGAACCATCAGGAAAGCCCCCCTTCCAATGCATGATATGATTATTTCATATAGCTAAGATTAGATGTGAAATATCTAATTATATCATTTGTCCACCTTCCAATTGGTTTATATTTCTTTATTGATCTGCCAGGTCGTGTCTGTCTTATATCAAGTTTTCATTTATCCAAGGGTCTGTTTCTATCATCTGTTTTCTTAATTCATTTTTAATTTATTTGAATATTTAAAACTGGTAAACTACAAAATGACTTTTAATGAAAGCATCAATAAAGCAATTTATTCATGGGATTTTTTTTTTTTTTTAATTTACAAGAGATTTTTGAAGACAGTAATCACTGAGGATTAGCATGCCACCAGAGAGGATCCAAAGTGGTCCATGAATGTACAGCACAGCCTCCAAACACGCACAAGGTAAAGGAGGTTAGCTTTACTGAGCACTTTGTCAGTGCTTTTCACTATTTCTTACAACAAGATCTTGGGGGTTGGGCTTCCCTGGTGGCTAAGTGGTAAAGAATCTGCCTGCCAATGCAGAAGATTCTTGATCTGGAAAGATCCCACATGCTGTGGTAAAACTACGTCCACGTGCCACAACTATTAAGCCTGTGCTCTACAGCCTGGTAGCCACAGCTACTGAGCTCATGTGCCTGCAGCTACTGAAGCTGGCTCCACAACAAGAGAAGCCACTGCAGTGAGAAGCCCTTGCACCACAGCTCGAGAGTGGCCCCTGCTTTCCACAACTAGGAAATGCTCACGCAGCAATGAAGACCCAGCACAACCAAAAATAAATAAATGAATAACTGTTTGTTTGTCTGTATTTTTTTAAAAAAGGATCTTGGGGGTTTAAAGCATTTTTGTAGTATATCCCCTCCTTCCCTTTAGCATTTCACTATTTTTATTTTTCCACATAACTATGGCACTGTATGATATATCATGAGATAAAAATAACTGGATCGGTATTAATCCTAGGATTTTTAACGGCCTGCCTGATTCTCTGTTCTTAGTGTCCCCAGCCACTGAAGTTTTAACCCCTCCTTCTACTCTGGGACCAATCCTGAAAATGGGAAGTTTAGTGCATTAGCTCTGGTCCATTTCCTACAACTAAAGCTTGTCCCGCGCTGATCTTGTTGGACAGGACTGATAATGGGATTCTGTGACCTCCTAAACCCTCACTGCAAGTAACACAGCTTGCATTTTGTTCTTTATCAACTGGGTTCCCATTTGAAAGCTAGTTCCTCTGTGACTGTGCTCTTTTGAGAGACCAAAATCCTGCCCTGAAACCCAGGCCAGTGATATGGACCCTGTACGCTGTTCCTCAAGGCACTTAACAACTAGGAATCTCGAGTGACTTTCTTAGCTAGTGCGTTTGCTTTTTCCACACTGCTTTCTGAGACAGAGGCTGACCCCTGGCTTGTTAGGCCACAAGCTAAGGCCCTGGGCCTCTTCTCTCTTTGTTCTGGTTGCTAGGAATCTGAAAAATAATTTTATGCTTGGTTGTTATAGCTTTGTTTTGAGCAACAAGTGAGCAAAGTTTCCTGATATATTTTCATCTATTTATTGAACCAATAAACTTCTTCGCTATGTACTTTAAAATATGGCAATATAAAAAATTAAAAAATTAACAGAATTCTCACCATCAGGAGCTTATGGTCCAGCAGGAGAGCAAGGCATAAAACAAGTTGTGCTCAAACAAGGACTGCAAAAGGGAGAGACTCAAAGCAAGCTTACATGAGGACTTAACCTCAGCTAGTTAACCTCTATCACTGAATGTTGCTATTGTTCACTTGCTAAATCATGTTCAATGCTTTGTGATTCCATGGACAGCAGCACGTCAGGCTCCCCTGTCCTTCACTATTTGCTGGAGTTTGCTCACATTCATGCCCATTGAGTTGACGATGCTATCCAATCATCTTATTCTCTGCTTCCCCCTTCTCCTTTGCCTTTAATCTTTTCCAGCATCAGAGTCTGATGCTCTAAGCATCAGATGGCCAAAGTATTGGAGCTTCAGCTTCAGCATCAGTCCTTCCAATGAATATTCAGGGTTATTTGCCTTTTAATCTAAGTTTCCCAGGTGGTGCTACTGGTAAAAAACCCGCCTGCCAATGCAAGAGATGTAGAAGATGTGGGTTGGATCCTTGGATTGGGAAGATCCCCTGGAGGAGACCATGGCAACCCATTCCAGCATTCTTGCCTAGAAAATCTCATGGACAGAGGAGCCTGGTGATATAGCCCATAGGGTCACAAAGAATCAGACACTACTGAAGTAACTTAGCATGCACACATCACACCTTTTATTCTAGTTTTTTTTTCTGGAGCTGTGCCACGGCTTGCGGGGTTGAACCTTGGGCCCCGGCAGTGAAAGCGAGGAATCCTAATCACTGGATCGCCAAGGAATTCCCTAAAACAGGTTTTCTTAGACTCTAAAAGCACTAGGTATTACTTCTTTACAAAAGGCTTCAAAGGGAAAAACCCTTTTATAAGCTTCAAAAATGGCTTTATTTACATCATTTTCCTCCAACTCTTTATTTCAAATCTACAGAGAAAAAAAAAGGAAATAATTGTGTAATGCATCTATATGTATTCTTTGCCTAGATTCACCACTTGTTAGCATTTTACCAGTTTGCTTTTTTCTCTCTCTCACTGTTTGAATCATTTGAAAATAAGCTGCAGGCTCCACGGCATTTCACTACTAAGTAGTTCATCATGTATTCTCCTCCACGCCCACAATGCCACATTTATGCCCAAGAAATCTAACAGTATAGTCCATGCTAGCCTCCTGAACTGTCCAAAACGTGTTGTTGATAGCGTTTTCCCCAATAAATCTTTTAAAAAGGAAATATTGTGCTAATATAGCCAGCCAACTGGATGACATAAAAGAATGATGAACAAATGGAGATGATAGTCCGATCTTGCTTATTTCATTACTTATTTTATATCCAATGAGCAGATAAATAAAAATTAAATCAACTCATTTTGCTTCTCTTAAGTAATTTTGACTACAAGTCTAAAAAGCAAAGGTATACCTGATTATTCATTTATCTGATCTAAACACTTTCAAAATAAAAACAATGAGTGTTTTTTTTTCAGTTTACTACCTCTCTGATTCTGTTTAGAATATTTAGCTAACATTGATTGGTGCATTAAATATAAACTTAATAATGTTTTCTTACATCAGTGAACAAGGTTTCTTTTCTTCAAGGACATTAGTTTTTTTCACCCTTGTGTATGACTCGAGATTAATTTCCATCCCTTTATCTGTATGTCTGCTAAAAGATGGAGACTATAGAGATTGGAAGTATTTTTGGAGCGCCTGCTTGAATTCCTTGAACTGTTTACTTATTCCTGTGAACAGTGTCTAAAAGGCTAAAAGAAACAGCCAAAAACTCTTCTAATTCAAGCCAGTGGTGCTTGTCTTTGTCCAGGGACAGCTCTCAAGATTATGTTATAGTGTGTTTTAGAGAGAGCCTGACCTTGCTTTGCCCTCATTTTATAGTTCATGGGCTGCCTGACAGTCTCATTTATACTTCCAGCCTTTCCTATACAATTCTATGAAATATAATTTTAAGCAGCAAATGCCAAATTTTGAACTTAAATAGTAAACACAGTCCTCAAAAAAAAAAAAAAAGAATGCAAAATCTAGCATCAAAGACATGTAGAATTTGGTTCTCAAAAACAATACCAAAAATAGGGGGAAAAAAGAATTTACTGTCACATTTAAAAAAAAATAATAATGGAGGGAACCCAGCATATAGATAAAAGTAAAATCCTAAGTTAGTCGACTTTTTAGTTTTCTAAGGCAAAGGTCTCCAAAGTCTGGTGTGTGTCCTTTAGGGCTACACAAGACAATCCACTGGGTATGGGAAGAAACTACTGAATAAATGCCAATTCATAGTTTTATCCACCCTTACAAATGTCTGTGCACTGCGTGGTGGTGGTGGTTTAGTCGCTCAGTCGTGTCTGACTCTGTGCGACCCCGTGGACTGCAGCCCGCCAGGCTCCTCTGTCCATGGGATTCTCCAGGCGAGAATACTGGAGTGGGTTGCCATTTCCTTCTCCAGGGGATCTTCCCAACCCAGGAATCAAACCCAGATCTCCTGCATTGCAGGCAGATGATTTACCAACTGAGCTATGAGGGAACATACGTTATACATTAGCATAGTAATATATTTAATGTAAAAATAAATAATATGCAAAAAAGCTTGCAGACCACTTTTTTTGAAGTTAGTATGCTTTAAGTCATTTTGTTTATATTTTGAGAAAACTCTGGAAAAAAACTTTCTCAAAAGGAATAAACTGAAATCTACAGCTACATATAAAATGTTAAATTACTGCATTTGGACTGCTAACCTTTAAAATAGTCATTACATACTAAAAGTCACCATACAGTTTTATGAATATATTAAAACAATGTCTTATTTAATTTCTGCAAATTGTAAAGATAATTATTGAGAATTTGAAAATGACATGAAAATAAAATGAAGGAAAAATCCAAGAGACAATCATTGTTGTCATTTTATGTATTCTCTCTAATCTTTTTAATACATTTTTATATAGATGAAATCATATGTATAGAAAAATATACTTTTGATTTGTTGTAAAATATACACATTCATAAATATATAGAAATATCAAATACATAAGATTCATAAATTCATCAGGGTAACAGCCCATGTTGACATAAATGCCCTTATAAATGCTGAAATGAAACTAAAGGGCAAGAAGAATTGAGCACTGATAACATTTCTAGTAAATCCAACACAGATGGTTTTATGAGACAACCCTTTCTTTAACATGCTATTTAGATAGACATGATATTCTGTTGTGGGCTAGCATTAATTTGATTTGTTGTGTGAAGAGCTTATTTTAATCTATATTTTTGCTTCTATGATATATATACACACATATATATATGTATTTACATTTGTATGTGGTATATATATGTGTGTGTGTGTGTAGATAAATGTAGAGATACACATGCACGCACACACACTTGCCAAAGAGAGATTCTTTAATTCTTTAGGGTCTGTTAGATCAGAGGCATTTACCAAGGGAACCTCTTTCCAGGAGGTCTGAAGGCACAGGGACTGTAACTGTGGAGTCGTTACACTGTATTTCTTCCACCAGCATCCACAAGCTAGAATTGCTATTCAAAAAAAGTTAGCCTTCCTGTGTGAGCAACAGAAAAATGGATAAGTCAAAAGCCAGGTGGAGGTCCAAGGTAAGGAAAAGTGTGAATTATAAAATAAATTAAGCCAACAACATCTGTGAAAGAAAATAAAAGCAGATACCCAGAACAAAGAGGTGCTATTAACAGCAGTCACTGAAAAAACATGTCAAACAAAATAAGCAGGTTAAGTTGTAAAGAATGAAAGAGATTGAAAGCACTCTTTGAAACTTGAAACAACCATTTCTACCACTCTAATCCTTCTTTAGGCCATGGATTCCTTTCTTTGGTTATTTACTCCTAAATTACTGAAAACAAGAGGCAGACGAGTTAATCTTTGAGTTTTTGGCTGAACAGAGATGAGGCTAGCTGTTTTATCAGCATATTATTGATAAATCTTTGAATAGGTATAAGATTCAGTTAATATCTCACCCAAACTATTTTTAAGATAAATAGTGACATAGTCTTGTTCTAATAAACATTAGGTTCATTGAACAACCATAACTTTAAAAAAATTTCTTTTCAAGCCACTGGGAGAAAAACTCACAGATCAGAGAAACACAACTAATATTTTTATCCTTTATAGTTTCCAACATTTTCAATGTCTGGATATTCCAATAATATCCAAAAATTTTCCAATTTATACTGTTAAATAAATGTGAAGTACTAATTGAAAACTGTTAAAGTTATGACCAGCTTTCAACTAGAATGTGACCGTGTATAACTAAAAGGGTAAAACTAAAAGGAAGGCTTCCCTGGTGGCTCAGTGATAAAGAATACGCCTGCCAATTCAGAAAAGGTGGGTTCAATCCCTGGGTCAGGAAGATCCTCTGGAGAAGGAAACAGCAACCCACTTGCCTGGGAAATCCCATGGACAGAGGCGCCTGGCACGCTACAGTCCATGGGGCTCACAGAGTTGGACATGACTTAGAGACTGAACAGTAACAAAAAGTGAAATAAGAAAGTAACAACGGAGAGTAAAATCCTTCACTGTCGAGGTTCTTTTGTTAATGGCATCAAGAATGTTTCTAAAACTTTTTTATAACAAATTCAGAATCATAAGAATATCGCAGTCAAATCTGACACCTTCACAGTCTATCTGTTTAAATTTACTAACAAAAAATTGTAAACGTGGTGTAATACAGACTTAGGAGCAGTGTATCTCAACTTAAAAGCACTGATCTAACAACACTGTAAAGCATTATCTTTCAATTAAAAATAAACTTTAAAAAAGCACTTATCTAATGAATTCAATACGGAAAGTTTATCACCCAGATCCCGTACACAGGCACATGTGAGCATGCTAAGTCACTTCAGTTGTGTCTGACTCTGTGTGAACCTACGGACTGTAGCCCACCAGGCTCCTCTGTCCATGGGATTCTCCAGGCAAGAATATTAGAGTGAGCTGCCATGCCCTCCTCCTGGGGAACTTCCCGACCCAGGGATCAAACTTACGTCTCCTATGTCTCCTTCAGTGGCAGCCAGGTTCTTTACCACCTGGGAAACCCTACCCATGCACAACTCCAGTTAAAAACATTCTTTAGTGTGGCAATAAAATCTTTACATTTTTTGTGTTTTCTTTCTTTTTGTAATGTCCTTTTCTTCAACTTTTTCCTATTTCATAAATATGAGTCACACAGCAACAATGATAAGGAAATCCAACCTAGGGTTCCTATACGTTTCTAAAATTTCATAGTTATGGTGGTCTATGTATTTTATAGTCAATTGTCTCTTCATGTATTGTATACTTAATAACTGCCGATTTTAAATACCAACTCTAAACAAAACTGCTCCACAAATTCATTTTACTCTCTAAACCAGTTTTTCTTCAAGTAAGGTATTGATTTATTTCAGGATCTTTCATTGTCAAAATATATTTTCTTTTAGTGACCACAAGGTAGGAAACTAGAATAAAGGATGGAAGGAAATAGAAAACTTAAAAACTACAATGACTACTTCAAAGGGGGGAAAAATAGCAATTTTAGCATCTTTTAAAGAGAAGAGGATCAACAATAACAATTTATCAAATGTTTCCTGTAAGCTGTGCACTGTTAAACTTTTTACATAAATAACCTCATTCATTCTTTGCAAAATTCCTATGAGGTAAGCATTGTTATTTATTCCAGTATCACAGAGCCAACAAGTAACAGTGCTAGGAATTGAGCTTTCTTTTGCCTGTCTCTCTTTTGCTTATCTCCTAACCACCACACATATTGCCTTCAACACAACAATTTTTTGACATCAAATTCTGTAAACATAATGAAATTACTGTGAGTGATGAGATAGGTAGAGAATAAGAATTAATAGTTTATTAATCAAAATGGAAACTGAGAACATTGGGGAGGTAATGGACAAAATTGTCTGTAAATGAGCTCCAAAATCTAGTCAGAAATTCTTAACACTTGCCTGATATCTTGGGCAACAATATGAGATTTTATACAAAGTAAAATAATTAGGCCATGAGCAAGCAATTAAGCCAAGGGAAAAGCTACTGGCATTGACACTGTGGGGCAATAATAATAATTTGTGAATCATTTTGCATAAATCATAAAACATCACATTATGCATTGCTGCAATACATGACTTTCTTGAGAAATTCTATTAATAGAGCTAATCTGTGAACTATAATATTGTTGGATACTTGCCATGTTCATGTACTGAAATATTTCATACAACATAAGAAGGATAATAATTTCTTGGAGATTATTCCAAAGTTTAAGAATCTGAAAAGGAGTGCATACTCAGGATCTAAAATTATTCTTCTGAGNATCATAAAACATCACATTATGCATTGCTGCAATACATGACTTTCTTGAGAAATTCTATTAATAGAGCTAATCTGTGAACTATAATATTGTTGGATACTTGCCATGTTCATGTACTGAAATATTTCATACAACATAAGAAGGATAATAATTTCTTGGAGATTATTCCAAAGTTTAAGAATCTGAAAAGGAGTGCATACTCAGGATCTAAAATTATTCTTCTGAGCAACAAACACAAGATGCTGGACATGACAGGCAACTTTTGCATTGCCAGAAAATTGTGCTAATTAATTCCTTTTCTACCCAGTAGACATTTCCTCACTGCTTTCTTGTGGGGACTCCATTTCTTGCAGGGCTGATTCCCTGCCCTTCTCGACCAGGCATCCCCTTCTGGATCTACCACCACCACCACCACCACCACCACCTTAGGAAATACACAGATGGCACAGACCTAGCTAGATACTGCACATCTGTGGCAGCAGGGATTGATCAGGAAGAGGGACCAAGCAA
>SJYX01020004.1:0-12335 GCA_006410675.1 Oreotragus oreotragus
ACACACACACATACAGATAGCATATATATGTATATATGCTTAGTCACTCAGCCGTGTCCAATTCTGTGAGCCTTTACATTGTAGCCTGCCAGGCTTCTTTGTCCATGGAATTTTCCAGGCAAGAATATGGAGTGGGGCTACCATTTCCTCCTCAAGGGGATCTTCCCGACCCAGGGTTCAAACCTGCATCTCCTGCATTGCGTGTGGACTCTTTACTGCTGAGCCCCCAGGGAAGCACTTATGTATATGCAGTGCATGTGAATCTAGTGTATATGTATGTGCATGTGTGCTCAGTTGTGTCCCATTCTTTGTGACCCCATGGATTATAGCCTGCCAGGCTCCGCTGTCCATTGAATTTTCCAGGCAAGAATACTGTAGTGAGTTGCCATGCCCTCCTCTAGGGGATCTTCCCAACCGAGGGATTGAACCCACCTCTCCTGAGTCTCTTGCGTTAGCAGGTGGTTTCTTTACTGCTGTGCCCCCTGAGAAGCCCATATATATACCTGTGTGTATATACGTATACAATATTAACATATACACATATGTCTCTGTGTGTATGTANGGATCTTCCCAACCGAGGGATTGAACCCACCTCTCCTGAGTCTCTTGCGTTAGCAGGTGGTTTCTTTACTGCTGTGCCCCCTGAGAAGCCCATATATATACCTGTGTGTATATACGTATACAATATTAACATATACACATATGTCTGTGTGTGTATGTATACACACACACACACATATATATAACATCTTTACAAGTAAGTCTCTTACGGATTCTGTCATCCTTATCACCATGTCTCTACCATTTCTCCATCTCACCTGCCACAGTCAATTTCTAAGCATGTAGTAGATACAAGTGTATAAGTTTCTCTTGGAGATAAAGGAAAGCAGGATTGCATTTGGAATAAAGTGGTTCTCAAGGTACTCACAGTTCAACAAGACTATCATCTGATTAGGCATGACAACATGCCTGAAAACACTCATGTGTCAAGAATGGTCATAAGATGCAATTCCAGCCAATGAGAAAAAATAGCACCTTTCTGAGATTTACAGGAACACATTCTTGTTTTCCCTGTGGTGTGAAATCAACAGACCATGTTGTTGATGTTCAGTTGCTCAGTCATGTCCGACTCTTTGTGACCCCATAAACTGCAGCACACCAGGCCTCCTTGTCCCTCACCAAATTCCAGAGTTTGCCCAAGTTCATGCTCATTGCATTGGTGATGCCGTCCAGCCNTGTGAAATCAACAGACCATGTTGTTGATGTTCAGTTGCTCAGTCATGTCCGACTCTTTGTGACCCCATAAACTGCAGCACACCAGGCCTCCTTGTCCCTCACCAAATTCCAGAGTTTGCCCAAGTTCATGCTCATTGCATTGGTGATGCCGTCCAGCCGTCTCATCCTTTGACACCCTCTTCTCCTTCTGCCTTGATCTTTCTCAGCATCAGAGACTTTTCCAATGAGTTAGTTATCTATTTGGATCAGATGACCAAAATCCGATCAGATGGACTTCAGCTTCAGCATCAGTCCTTCCAGTGACTGATGATTCAGGGTTGATCTCCCTTAAGATTAATTGGTTTGATCTCCTTGCTTTCCAAGGGACTTTCAGGATTCTTCTACAGCATCACAGTTTAAAGGCATCAATTCTTTGGCATTCTACCTCCTTTACAGTCCAACTGTCCAAAATCCGATCAGATGGACTTCAGCTTCAGCATCAGTCCTTCCAGTGACTGATGATTCAGGGTTGATCTCCCTTAAGATTAATTGGTTTGATCTCCTTGCTTTCCAAGGGACTTTCAGGATTCTTCTACAGCATCACAGTTTAAAGGCATCAATTCTTTGGCATTCTACCTCCTTTACAGTCCAACTGTCACAACCATACATGACCATTGGGAAGACCATAGCTTTGACTATACAGACCTTTGTCAACAGAATAATGTCTCTACTTTTCAACACATTGTCTATATTTGCTATCGCTTTCCTGCCAAGAAGCAATTGTCTTCTGATTTCTTGGCTTCAGTCACCATCCATAGTGATTTTGGAGCTCAAGAGAAGGAAATCTGTCATTAATTCCACCTTTTCCCCTTCTTTTGTCCATGCAGTAGTGAGCTCAGGTGCCATGATCTTAGTTTTTTTTTTTTTTAATATTTAGTCTTAAGCTGACTCTTTTCACTCTCCTCTTTCACCCCCATCAAGAGACTCTTTAGTTTCTCTTCACTTTCTGCTATTAGGGTAGTATCATTGCATATTTGAGGTTGATGTTTTTCCCACCTGTCTTGATTCTGGTTTGCAACTCATCTAGCCTGGCATTTCTCATAATGTGCTCAGTGTATAGATTAAGCAAATAAGGTGACAGCAGACAGCCCTGTCATAGACCTTTCTTGATCTTGAACCAATCAATTGTTCCTTTCAGGGTTCTAAGTGTTGCTTCTTGACCTGCATACAGGGTTCTCAGGAGACAGGTAAGATGGTCTGGTATTCCCATTTCAGTTTGTCATGATCCACACAAAGACTTTAGCATAGTCCATGAAACAGAGATAGATATAAACAGAGATAGATAGACCATTGGGTCTGTTTATAGGGTCTGGAGTTCATGGAGAAGAACAAAAGTTTGAAACAAAGAGACCTGGAACTTGGTGATATTTTCTTGAAACAAGCTATTTTAAAATTTTTATTTATTTTTTTTAATTGAAGGATAATTGCTTTACAGAATTTTGTTTTCTGTCAAGCATCAACATGAATCAGCCATAGGTATCCCTATGTCCTCTTCTCTTGAACCTCCCTCCCATCTCCCTCCCCAAGCAAGCTATTCTTAAAGCCAGATTTCCCTTAGAAATGCTAAGGGAAATATACATAAGCTACATAAGACAATAAACATCCTTTTAAAATATAAGCCAGTTAGAACTGCGTTTTCTGTCAGTTGTAATCAAAATGATCAAGAGTGATTCATGGCTTGTGATTCATGGCTTCAAAGATGAAGTTTAAGCCAAATCTTAAAGATGGCCAGGTCTATTACAAAAGACCCAGGCAAAGGGGATAACAGGTCCAAGACATGAAGACTGGAATAACATCATGGGCTTGGGGAAATGCAAATATGGGTTGATTCTTGTTTCAGGGTGAAAGAAAAGAGATTGTTTAGTTTGTGAGCATGCCTCGTGTCTGAGAGGCACTTCCCACTATAGTTTCTGCCATGGTCTCTGCTCATTGTCACCTAAACAAATGTTAAATTAATAAGAAATAAATTAATGGAAATATGAAAAATGCACAGAAATCCCATAAGGAAAGAGAAATGTTGGGGGCAAGGAGGGGGGGAAAACTAATTTCTTCCTATACTGCATTTAAAGATTGGCGAGAAAGACAGACTTTAAAAGCTATCTACGGGCTACTGTATAGATATTAGTGTCATAAAGCATGCAAATTAAAATCCTGCTGAAGACAGATAAAATTGCATTAGCCATTCAGTGTTTATTCTGAGACTAATAATAATTCTAGCTCAAAGAATGGTTATTAATTGGTACCCCTGATGCTGTCGGGCCACCTTGTCCTCATATATCCAGGAGCCCTGCTTGAATGTCAGAGACATGTAAGCTGTCTGGAGACCACCCATCACCAATTATATTGTTTTGTTTATCCTTAAAATCATTGCATTATGATGTAGAGCAGAAAGGAAGTCTAATCATATTAAAGAAAAGGAAACTGAGACTTAGCTGTCAAGTCACTCATCCATGATCACTCCTTAAGGAAGTATCAAGCTGAAATTAAACCCCAGATTGTCTGTTTCTAGTGATTTTTTCCTTCTACAAGAAATGATAAAAAATATTTATCTCTGATGTTTTTCTGAAGTTGACTGGATCAGTTAGATCCATTCATTGCAGTATCTTTTGATAAGGAAAGGAATATTGAGGGCCTAAGAGATACAGGGAAGATATGTGGTGATGGAAAACAGACAGGAGCAACGAAGAGGATCAGAATACAGTAAAAGAATCAAACGGTACAGCCTGATGTTGGTCTGAGGTGCCAGATAACATACTGCTGCTGCTGCTGCTGCTAAGTTGCTTCAGTCGTGTCCGACTCTGTGCGACCCCATAGATGGCAGCAGGCTCTGCCGTCCCTGGGATTCTCCAGGCAAGAACACTGGAGTGGGTTGCCATTTCCTTCTCCATTGTAGAAAAGTGAAAAGTGAAAGCGAAGTCACTCAGTCGTGTCCGACTCTTCACGACCCCACGAACTGCAGCCTACCAGGCTCCTCTGTCCATGGGATTTTCCAGGCAGGAGTACTGGAGTGGGGTGCCATTGCCTTCTCCGAGATAAGATGCTAGTGTCTTGCAATTAGTAGGACAGGAATTGCGTTGTAGATTGCTTCAAATACAGAAGCAATTGCTGTACAACTCATTTACTTTTATCTAAAAATACACCCCTCTTTCTCCTCCATACCACTTAATATGTAATTTTGTTTAAATTTTGAGATAATCATAGCTTGATGAGCAGTTTCAAGAAATAATGCAGAAGGCTTCTGCTGCTTATTTACTCAGTTTACCGCAATATAACATCTTGTGAAACTATAATACAATATTACCACCTGGGATGATGACAGTGATACGGTCAAGATACAGAAAAATTCCACCACTTCAAAAGTGGTGCAGCTCTTTTTTTTAATAGGAGTATAACTGCTTTACAATGTTGTATTTCTCCTGCTGTATAGCACAGTGCATCAGCTATGCATATACATATATCCCCTCTCTTTGGGGCCTCCTTCCCACCCCCTAGAGGGGTGGAATGTACTAGTTTTGTTTTGTCTGTTTTTTTTTTTAATAATTCACATCTTGAAGGGCATCTAGATTGTTTTTGATGGAATAGTTTGGGGAAATTATGAATAAAGCTGCTATAAACATTTGTGTACAGGTTAGATGTGAACATAAAATTTCATTTCTCTGCGACAAAGCTCAGGATTATAATTTTTGGGTCCCATCATATTCGTGTTATATTTTTTTAAGAAACTGCAAAATGAGTGGCTGTATCATTTTACATTTCCCAGTAATAAGATCAAGCGATCAAAACTGGCTGGCTCCTTTCAAACATTTGGAGGTTTTGTTTCATTTTTCTTTTTTTATTTTAGCTCCTCTTCTAGGTGTGTGATGGTATCTCACTGTGGTTTTGACAAGCGCTTCCCAAAGGCTAATGGTATGAGCCATTTTTCATGTGCTTGTCATCTGTTTATCCTCTTTTGTGAAATACTTACTCATGTCTTTTGCTTATTTTCTAATTTGAACGTTTGATTTTTCAGTATTACATTTTGAGAATTTTTTTATATTTTGTAGATACTAGTCATTTGTCAGATACATGTTTTATAAATGTATTCTCCCACACCGTAACTTGTCTTTTCATCTCTCAACACAGTCTCTCATAGAGCAAGTTTTTTAATGTAAATTAAGTTCAGTTTCTTTCTTTTATGGCTTATGCTTTTGATGTCAAGACTAAAGACTCTTTGCCCAGAATTAGAGTCTAAAGATTTTAACTTATTTTTGTTTAAAATATATAGAGATTTGCAAAATCATATTTAAATCTATGATTTGTTTTGAGTTAATTTTTATAAGGAGTGATATTTAGGGTTTTTACTTGTTTGTTTTGGCTACTGATGTCCAATGATTCCAGCATCTTTGTAAAAAAGGGTCTTACCTCTGTCAAATTGCTTTTGTATATTTATCCAAAATGAGTTGGACACATTTGTGTGCATCTATTTCTGAGTTCTCTCTTTTGTTCCATTGATCTCTATGGCTATACCTTGGCCACTATGTTAGTTTTGATTACTAAGGCTATATTTTAAAGCTAGAAATCAAGAAAATTTTCCTGTATTATTCTTTTTTTTAAAATGGTAGTACCTATTTAAGTTCCTTTGCATTCCATATATTAATACATAGTTCCTTTGTGGTGCATTTATGTACAAAAAAAAAACTTTCTGCAATTTTAATGGCAATTATGTTAAATCTATATATCAATGTGAGGAGAATTGATGTCTTTACTGTATTGAGTGTTCTAATCCATGAACACAGTATGTCTATTCAGGTATGCTGATTTTTTTCATGAGCAGATTTTAATTTTCAGCATGCAAGTCTTATAAATATTTTGTTAGATATACATTTAAGTAGATCTATCACTACGCAATGGACATGAATTTGAGCAGACTCCAGGAGATAGTATAGGGCAGAGGAGCTTGGAGTGCTACAGCACATGGGATTACAAAGAGTTGGACATGACTTAGCTACTGAAAACCACAGAAATACATTTAAGTATTTGAGTCCTTATAAATCATTATCTTCTTAATTTTTATGTCCACATTCTCACTTGCTTTATATAGAAGTGGAATGGATTTTAGTGTGTTTATTTTATATCTTCTGAACTTGCTGAACCCCTTTCTGTGATTTTTAATTTTGGGAGGGTAGATACTTTGGAATTTTCTTTTTAGGCAACCATATCATCTGCAAATATGTATAATTTTATTTCTTCCTTTCTGATCTGTATGCCCTTTATTTCCTTTCCTTGTTGGTAGTGGTAGGTAAAACTTTAGCACTATGTTGATTTAGAGAGGGGAGAGCAACATCCTTGCCTGTTTCTGATCTTAGGGAAAAGCATTCAGTCTTTTATTACTAAGTGCTTTGTTAGTTATATGTGTTTTTTTAAATAGATGTTCTTTATCAACTTGAGGAAATTCCTCTTTATCCCTATGTTTTTGAGATCATTTTAAAAAATCTTGAATCGATACTGGATTTTGTCAAATGCTTTCTCTGTATTTATTGATAGGATCATGTATTTTTCACCTCTAATCCATTAACATGGTGAGATATATTGAAGTTTTTTTAAAATTATGTAAGTACATAATTTCTGATGTACAGCATTATAATTCAACATCTGCATATGTTACAAAGTGCTCCCCAACACAAGTCTAGTTGCCATTCATCACTATGCATTGATCTCCTTCACCCATTTTACATACCCCCCCTTTTCCTCTGGTACCCACTAATTTGTTCTCTGTATTTAACTTCCATGCGTGAGTGCAATTTGTCTTTTCTGTCTTACTTATTTTACTTAGAATAATAGTTTCAACCTTCATATAGGGTATTGACAATGGCATGACTTCTAGTATTATTTTAACTACAAAAAGTTTATTGATTCCTATCTTTGCATACTTTTTCCTATGTATATATTTTTAATTCTTAAGAGCAAAACTGTGATAATATTTTACATGTTATTTTGGTTAAACAGATGATAGTTATCCACTCAATGGAATATCCTGGCCATTTGTGCACTTTGTCAAATATTCAACATTATTTTTCAGTTCAGTCGCTCAGACATGTCCAACTCTTTGTGACCCCGTGGACTGCAGCATGCCAGGCTTCCCTGTCCCTCACCAACTCCTAGACCCTACTCAAACTCATGTTCATCAAGTTAGTGATGCCATCCAACCGTCTCATCCTCTGTCGTCCCCTTCTTCTCCTGCCTTCAGTCTTTCACAGTGCCAGGGTCTTTTCCAATGAGTCAGTTTTTGCATCAGGTGGCCAAAGTTTTGGAGTTTCAGATTCAGCATCAGACCTTCCGATGAATATTCAGGACTGATTTCCTTTAGGATGGACTGGTTGGATTTCCTTGCTATCCAAGGGACTCTCAAGAGTATTCTCCAACACCACAGTTCGAAAGCCCATCAATTCTTCAGTGCTCAGCTTTCTGTATAATCCAACTCACATCCAGACATGACCACTGGAAAAACCATAACTTTGTTGGCAAAGTAATGTCTCTGCTTTCTAATATGCTGTCTAGTTTGGTCATAGCTTTTCTTCCAAGGAGCAAGCATCTTTTGAGTGCATGGCTGCAGTCACCATCTGCAATGATTTTGGAGCCCCCCAAAATAGAGTCTGTCACTGTTTCCCCATCAGTTTCCCATGAATTGATGGGACCATATGCCATGATCTTAGTTTTCTTAATGCTGAGTTTTAAGTCAACTTTTCCACTCTCTTTCACTTCATCAAGTGGCTCTTTAGTTCTTCACTCTCTGCCATAAGGGTGCTGTCATCTGCATATCTGAGGTTACTGATATTTCTCCTGGCAATCTTGATTCTAGCTTGTGTTTCATCCAGCCTGGCATTTCGCATGATGTACTCTGCATATTAAGCAGGGTGACAGTATACAACCTTGAAGTAATCCTTTCCCCATTTGGAACCAGTCTGTTGTTCCATGTCCAGTTCTAACTCTTGCTTCTTGACCTGCATGCATATTTCTCAAGAGGCAGCTCAGGTCCAATCTCTTGAAATATTTTCCACAGTTTATTGTGATCCACATAGTCAAAAGCTTTGGAATAATCAATAAAGCAAAGTAGATGTTGTTCTGGAACTCTCTTGCTTTTTCAATGATCCAACAGATTTTGGAAATTTGCTCTCTGGTTCCTCTGGCCTTTTATAAATCCAACTTGGACATCTGGAAGTTCATGGTTCATGTACTGTTGAAGTCTGGCTTGGAGAATTTTGAGCATTACTTTGCTAGTGTGTGAGATGAGTGCAATTGTGCATTTGTTTGAACATTCTTTGGCATTGCTTTTCTTTGGGATTGGAATGGAAACTGACCTTTTCCAGTCCTGTGGCCACTGCTGAGTTTTCCAGATTTGCTGGCATATATTAATGGTAGCATAATATTCCATCTTAATGGCATGCATCATCTATTTAACCAATGCCTCCTAGCTCTGGATATTCAGTATTTATTAGTGAAACTGCAAACATCTATTTTCCCAAGTTCACTCTTTTTTTTCCCCCAAACTTATTTATTTATAATGGAAGGAAAATTGCTTCATAATATTTTGTTGGCCTCTGCCATACATTAACATGAGTCAGCCAAAGGTATACATGTCCCCTGCTTCTTAAACCTCCCTCTCACCCCTTCCTACCCCCTCTAGGTTATTAGAGAGCCCCAGTTTGAGTTCCCTGAGTCATACAGCATATTCTCATTGCTTATTTATTTTACACATGGTATTTTATAGGCATCCATGTGATTCTCTCCATTTCTCCCATCCTCTCCTTCTTCCCCCTACCTGTGTCCATAAAGTGAAAGTGAAGTCGCTCAGTTGTGTCCGACTCTTGCGACCCCATGGACTATAGCCCACCAGGGTCCTCTATCCATGGGATTTTCCAGGCAAGAGTACTGGAGTGGGTCGCCATTTCCTTCTACAGAGGATCTTCCCAACCCAGGGATTGAACCTGGGTTTCCTGCATTGCAGGCAGATGCTTTACCATCTGAGCCATCAGGAAAGCCCTAAGTCTGTTCTTTATGTCTGCGTCTCCACTGTTGCCCCTTAAGTAGGATCAGTACCATCTTTCTAGATTCCATATCTATGCATTCATATATGCGATTTTTCTCTGTCTGACTTACTTCACTCTGTATAACAGGCCCTAGATTCATCCATTTGAACCACTTAAATTCATTCCTTTTTATGACTGAGTAATTTTCCATTATGTATAGGTACAACCTTTTCTTTATCCATTCATCTGATGATGGACTTCTAGGTTGCTTCCATATCCTAACTATTGTAAATAATGCTGCAATGACATTGGTGTACATGAGCCTTTTTCAGTTTTAATTTCCTCAGGATATATGCCAAGTAGTGGAATTGCTAGATATATGATATAGATAATGATATTGATATGTGATATCATATATGATATATGATATAGAGTTCTATATCACATAGAACTACCGTATGGTAGTTCTACTAGTTTTTTGAGGAATGTCCGTGCTGTCTTCCATAGTCGCTGTATCAATTTACATTCTCACCAATAGTACAAAAGGGTTCCCTTTTCTCCACACCCTCTCTAGCATCTGTTATTTATGGGTCTTGTGTTGATGACCACTCTGACTGGTGTAAGGGGTTTTGATTTGCATTTCTCTAAAGAGCAATGGTGAACACTTTTCATGTGTGTATTGGTCATTTGTATGTCTTCTTCGGATAAATGTCTGTTTATGTTTTTTATGTATGTATTGTATGTATGTATGTATGTATTGTATACATACACACATACTGTATTCTCTATTCACCTATCACTGAATACAGGTTGTTACAATATTTTAGCTATTGTAAATAATGCTGTAATGAACAGAAGGGTACATATGTCTTTACAGATTAGTGTTTTTTGGATAAATATTTGTAAGTAGAATATCTAGTTATATTTTTAATTTTTTGAAGAATCTCCATACTGTTTTCTATGGTGGCTACCTTCATTTGTGGTCTTAATAACAATGTACAAGAGTATGCTTTTCTCCACATCCTCTCCAACATTGCTTATTTCTTATCTTTTTGATAAAAGCCATTCTAACAGGTGTGGTTTAAATTTTGATTTGCATTTCCCTAATAATTAGTGATAGTGAATATATTTTCATGTGCCTGTCAGCCATATGTATGTCTTTTTTGGAGAAATATCTATTCAGTTCCTCTGTCCACTTTTTAATCTTTTTTTCATCATTAGTTTGTATGTATTAAAGATTAATTCCTTATAGGATACATGACGGGGAAGGCAATGGCACCCCACCCCAGTACTCTTGCCTGGAAAATCCAATGGATGGAGTAGCCTGGTGGGCTGCAGTCCATGGGGTCACTAACAGTCGAACAGACTGAGCGACTTCACTTTCACTTTTCTCTTTCATGCATTGGAGAAGGAAATGGCAACCCACTCTAGTATTCTTGCCTGGAGAATCCCAGGGATGGGGGAGCCTGGTGGGCTTCCGTCTATGGGGTCACACAGAGTCGGACACGACTGAAGTGACTTAGCAGCAGTAGCAGCAGCAGGATACATGCTGTGCAAATATCTTCTCCCATTCAATAGACTGTCTTTTCATTTTGATGATAGTTTCCATCATTATATGGAAGCTTTTTAGTGGTGTGAACACATTTGTTTAGTTTTACTTTTGCTTCCTTTGCCTTTGGAGTCAGATCTAGAAAAACATTGCTAGGCCAATGTCAATGAGGTTATCACCTTTGTTTACTTCTAGTAGCTTTATAGTTTTGAGTCTTACATTCAAGACTTTAATGCATTTAGAGTTAATTTACATGTATGGTATAATGTAGTGGTCTAGTTTCATTCTTTTCCATGTCCAGCTTTTCCAGTGCTGTTTATTAAAAAGACTATACTTTCAACATTGTATGATCTTTGCTACTTTGTCATAAATTAATGTGTAGATTTATTTCTGAGCTCTTACATTCTGTTTCATTGTTCTATGTGCTTTGTGCGACTACTATGTTTAGATTACTATAGATCTGTAGCATAGTTGGAAATCAAGGAGCATGGTACCCCCAGCTTTGTTGGTCTTTTTCAAGATTATTTTGGCTGTTTAGGATATTTTGTGAGTCTATTAAAATTTAAGAATTATTTGTTCTAGTTCTGTAATCTGTCTTTGGAATTTTGAGAGGGATTGCATTGAATCAGTAGATTTCTCTAGGTAGCATAAAGATATTTTAACAATATTCTTCCAAGTTATGAACACAGGATATTTTAAAATTTGTGTCTTATTTCTTTTCTTTCATCAGTGTCTTATAATTTTCAGTGTATGAGTCTTTGACCTCCTTGATTAAATTTATTTCCTTTCTTTTGATATAATTGTAAATGAGATAATTTTATAAACTTATCTTTCTGATAGTTATGTATAGATATACCACAGATATCCATGTATTCATTTTGCACTCTCCAACTTTACTGAATTCACTTATTAGTTCTGACACTTTTTTGGTGGAATCTTTACGGGTTTTACATATAGTACCACATTATCTGCAAATAGTGACTGTTTTCTTTTTACTTTCCAATTTGGTTACCTTTTATTTCTTTTAATTGCCTAATTGATGTGGCTAAAACTTTAAATACTGTGTTGAATAAAAGTGGCTAAATTTGGCCTTCTTATCTTGTTCCTGATATTAGAGGAAAAGCATTTAGTTTTTTCTTCATTGAACTCAATGTTAGTCGTGGGTTGTCATGTATTTTTTATATTGTGATACATCCCTCTCTACTCATATTGAGTCTTTGCTGTAAATGGAAGTTGAATTTTGTCAAATATTTTCTGTATCAAAATGATTATATGATTATTTCCTTCATTTTGTTAATGTGATATATCACATCAATTTGTCGTTGTTGAATTATCCTTTCATCCCTGGAATAAATCCCACTTGATCAAGATGTGAAAAATTATTTAAGAGATGGGAATACCAGACAACCTGACCTGCCTCCTGAGAAATCTGTACGCAGGTCAAGAAGCAACAGTTAGAACTGGACACGGAACAACAGACTGGTTCCAAATGGGGAAAGGAGTAC
>SJYX01020004.1:13732-87084 GCA_006410675.1 Oreotragus oreotragus
GAAGCAGTGACAGACTTAATTTTGGGGGGCTCTAAAATCACTGCAGATGGTGGCTACAGCCATGAAATCAAAAGATGCTTGCTCCTTGAAAGAAAAGCTATGACCAGCCAAGACAGCATATTAAAAAGCAGATATTACTTTGCCAACAAAGGTCTGTTTAGTCAAAGCTATGATTTTTCCAGTAGTCATGTATGGATGAGAGAGTTGGACTGTGAAGAAAGCTGAGTGCTGAAGAATTGATGCTTTTGAACCGTGGTTTAGAGGAGACTCTTGAGAGTCTCTTGGACTGCAAGCAGATTCAACCAGTCCATCCTAAAGGAAATCAGTCCTGAATATTCATTGGAAGGACTGATGCCGAAGCTCCAATACTTTGGCCACCTGATGTGAAGAACTGACTCATTGGAAAACACCCTGATGCTGGGAAATATTGAAGGTGGGAGGAGGAAGGGATGACAGAGGATGAGATGGTTGGATAGCATCACCAGCTCAATGGACAGGAGTTTCAGTAAACTCTGGGAGGTGGCAATGGACAGGGAGGCCTGGCATGCTGCAGTCTGTGTGGTCACAAAGACTCGGACACGACTGAGCGACTGAACAGAGAGAGATGTATCGTCATTTGTACGCACTGTTGGATTCAGTTTGCTAATATTCTGTTGAGGTGTTTTTTCACCTATATTCGTGAAAGACATTGCCCTGTAAAAATGAGAGAGTGTGTGTATGTGTGTGTGTGTAGTGTACTTACGTGCTTTTGTTGTCCAGGTAATGCTGTCTTTGTAAGATATGTTTGAAATTTTTTCCTCTTCTTTTATCTCATTGAAGGGTTTGAGAAAGACAGTTATTCAATCTTTCTTTAATGTTTTGTAGAATTCACAACTGAAGCCATCTGGTACTGAAGTTTTGTTTGTTGGGAGATTTTTGATCACTATTTCAGTTTCCTTAATAGTAATCATTTTTTTTAGGTTTTCTATTCTTTCATAATTGAGTCTTAGAAGATTTTTACATTTCTAGGAACTTACTTTTTCCTAGGTGGTCCAGTTTGTTAGCATATAATTGTTCCTAGTAGTTTGGTATGATCTACTGTAGTTTTGTGGTATCAATGGGAACTTCTGCTTTTTCATTTCTGATTATATTTATTTGGATTCTCTTTCTTCTTTTCTTGCTTAGTCTAGCTAAAGTTGCCAATTTTGCTTATTTTTCCAAAGAACCACTTCTTCATCTCACCGACCTTTACAATTTTTTTTCTAGTCACTATTTCATTTATTTCTGTTCTAGTGGGAACTTCTGCTTTTTCATTTCTGATTGTATTTATTTGGATTCTCTTTCTTCTTTTCTTGTTTAGTCTAGCCAAAGTTGCCAATTTTGCTTATTTTTCCAAAGAACCACTTCTTCATCTCACCAACCTTTATAATTTTTTTTTCTAGTCACTATTTCATTTATTTCTGTTCTGATCTTTATTATTATCTCCTTTTGATTTTGGACTTTGTACTGTTTTTCTAGTTCATTTAGATAAAAAGCTAGATTGTTCATTTATTTTTTTTCTTGTTTCTTGAGATATGCCTGTACTTCTCTGAACTTCTTTCTTAAAATCACTTTCATTAAATCCTGTATATTTTGATATATTTCTGTTTTCACTAGTATCTAAATTATTTTTTAATTTTTTTCAATGACCCATTGGTTGTTCAGTTTTTGTGTTCCCCCACTTCCCCACCTTTTTTTTTTTTCTTGTGACTTATTTCTAATTCATATCATTGTGGTTGGAGAAGATGCTTGATAGGGTTTCAGTCTTCTTGAATTTATTTAAACTTGTTTTGTGATATAACATGATAATTTATTCTGCAGCATGTTTTATGTGCACTAAAGAAAAATATATATTATACTTTTAGTTGAAGTGCTCAAAATATATATCTATTAAGATCTAGTATAATGTATCATTTAAGTCTAATGATTCCTTATTGATTTTCTGCCAAGATGTTCTATCCATTGATACAAGTAGGGTGTTAAAGTCCTCTAATTTTATTGTATTTTGGTTAGTATCTCCCTTTATGTAATATTTGCTTTACATATCTTGGTGATCCTCTTGATATATAAACATTTATAAATGTTGTAATTTCTTGCTGGATTAATCCCTTTGTCTAATTATGTAATTCCATTCTTTTTGTTATATTTTTTGTTTTAAAGTCTATTTTATCTGAGTATAATTATTCCCATTTTTCTCTTCATTTCCATTTGCAGAGAATATATTTTTTCTTCACTCTCAGTCTGTGTTTTTGAAATTTCATCTGAGGTCAGTCTCTTATAGGGAGTGTACAGATGAGTCTTTTTTTTTTTTTAAGTCACTCAGTATCTTTTAATGGGAGATTATAGTCTACTTTTAAAGTAATAATTGATATGTTATACTTATTGTCACTTAGTTAATTCTCCTTAGCTGTTTTGTAGTTCCTCTTTGTCATCTCACCTTTTTCCTCTCTCTCTTCCCACGTGTTTTTGTGGCTTTCTGTAATGTAGGTTTAGAATTCATTCTTACTATCTGCTGTATATGTACTATAAGGTTTTCCACTGGGGTCACCATGCATTTCACATACATATGACATTCTGAGTCGATAACAAGTTAATCTGAATACATTCCAAAGCTTTACATTTTAATCCCACACCTCTGACAATTTATACTTTGCATGACACATCTTATTTATGTATACTTTGACCAATTGTTCACTTTTTTTTATTATTAATACTTTTTGTCTTTTAATCTTTATGATTATATAGGTAAGGTAAGGTAAAGTTGCTCAGTCGTGTCCAACTCTTTGCGCCCCCATGGGCTGTAGCCTACCAGGCTCCTCTGTCCTTGGGATTTTCCAGGCAATAGTTCTGGAGTGGATTGCCATTTCCTTCTCCAGGGGATCTTCCCGACCCAGGGATCCAACCCGGGTCTCCCACACTGTAGACAGACGCTTAACCGTCTGAGCCACCAGGGAAGTCTATAAGTGATTGATATATTATATTTNTTTTCCAGGCAATAGTTCTGGAGTGGATTGCCATTTCCTTCTCCAGGGGATCTTCCCGACCCAGGGATCCAACCCGGGTCTCCCACACTGTAGACAGACGCTTAACCGTCTGAGCCACCAGGGAAGTCTATAAGTGATTGATATATTATATTTACATTTTTTTAATATTTACCTTTCCAGTGAGATTTTTACTTTTGTATGTTCTCTTATCATTAATTAGTGGCTTTTCTTTTTAGCTTAAGGCAGTCTCATTAATTTATCTCATAGAGCCAGTTTAGTGGTGAGCTTCTGTACTTTTTGCTTAACTAGGAAGCTCTTGATTTCTCCTTCAACTTTGAATGATAACCAAGATGGATAGAGAATTCTTGATTGGAAATTTATTTTCCTTTGAGCACTTTGAATATATTATGTCATTACCTTCTGGCCTATAAAGTTTCTGGGGGAATTCTATTCAATATTACAGGATTTCCTTTGTATGTAACAAGTTATTTTTCTCTTGCTATTTTTAGGATTCTCTCTTTATCTTTAACTCTTACCAGTTTAATTATAATATGTCTTAATGGTTATCTCTTTGAGTTCATCTTATTTGGAACTCTCTGCCCTTCTAGGACCTCAATGTTTGTTTCCTTCCCCATATTAGGGAAATTTTCAGCTACTATTTCTTCAAATAATTTTATTGGCCCTTTATCTCTCTCTTCTCCTTCTGAGATAACTACAGTGTGAGTGTTACTATGCTTAAGGTTGCTCCTAAAATTCCTTAAGGTATCTTATCTCTTTATTTGTTGGTTTTGCTATTCTGTTTGGGTGAATTCTACTGTTTTCTGTTATGGCTCACTGTTTCATTCTTCTGCTTCATTCAGGTACCTTTTACCTGTTCTGTTGAACCCTTCTTGTATTTTCTAGTACTCTCACCACTTGCATTTGGTACTTTCTTATATTTTCCATCCCTTTGTTGAACTTCTCATATGTTTATGCCTTATTCTTCCAATTTCAGTGAGCATCTTTATGATTGTTATTTTGAACTTTTATCAGATAGAGTGCTTATCTTTGTTTTGTTTAGTTCTTCTTCTGAGTTTTACCTTGTTCTTTCAGTCAGAACATATTCCCCTGTCTCCTCATTTTGCCTCATTTTATGTGTTTCTTTCTATGAATTAAATATATCAACTTCCTCTCCCAATTTTAAAAAAGTGACCTTTTTTAGGAGATGTCTCGTAGGGCTCAGAAGCACAATACAAGAGGGTTCAACAGACACTGAATAAGGTATAAGAGTGAAATAGTGATAAAACAGTAGAATTCACCCAAACAGAAGAGCAAATGAAAAATGACCACCAGATTTAGGTACTCAGTGATGTTCCCCTGTGTAGGCTGGGTTTGCCTTCCTGTTTTGTAGGGTCACAGAGTGCTGGTATGTGGTGTTACTGCTCAGCCAGCTGTGAGGCTGAGTAGAAGGGCAGCTGTGAGTAGGGCTCTCAGTGGGTATGCCAACTGACACTAACAGGTTACATGGAGAATTCCAAAATGACACCTACTAGCACCGATATTTTTCGGAGAAGGCAATGGCACCCCACTCCAGTACTCTTGCCTGGAGAATCCCAGGGACGGGGGAGCCTGGTGGGCTGCTGTCTATGGGGTCGCACAGAGTTGGACACGACTGAAGTGACTTAGCAGCAGCATTGATATTATCAAATTAAACTGAGATCACATAAGTGGCTTCTGCCAATTCCTCACGTGGTGTCCCATCTCTTTCCTGCATATCCTCATAGGATTCGAGATTAGTATGTGAGTTCCCTTTGCCCATGTTCCATGCACTTTTAGCTGATGTTTTTGCACTGGTTTTCAGGTTAAGTGAGTCTGTACACAAACCCTTTATGAGTAAATTTTCCATTCACTGCAGTTATATAATTTTGGGGGGCATATTCCCTATTGATTTATAAATTCAGTTGTTTCATGGGGCTTGTCTCTGCAGTGAAGGACCTAGGGGTTATGGTGCTTGATGTGAAGCTCAAATCACTCATTTCTCAGGGAATATTTGTACCTTTGTGGTTGCTCTCAATTGTGGGTTGCTGCAGCTATGGTGTGTACTTTCCTAGACCAGCCCATATCTTTGCCTCTTCTAACTGTGTTGATGCTGTCCTTTTACCTGTTTTTGTGGAGGCTCTGTTCATCCAGTTTTCAGGTCCCTTTCTGAGAGAATTACTCTATATTTAGTTATAGATTTGTTATGTCTGTGGGAGGAGGTAAGTTCAGGGTCTTCCTACATGACCACCAAGAGACTTCTGAATGTTGAACCAGCCTTGTATCTCTGGAACAAATTCTACTTTATAATTCTTTTTATATATTATTTATTTTGCTAATATTTTGTTAAGGATTTTTGTGGTCATATTCATAAAAGATAGTGGTCTATAGTTTCTTTCTTTATACTGTCTTTGTCTGATTTGGAATCACCTTGATGCTATCTTCATAAATGAATTAGAAAGTATTGCTTCCTCTTCTGCATTCCAGAAGAGATTGTGTAGAATTGGTATTATTTCTTTTTAATAATTTCATAGAATTTTTCAGTGAAATCTTCTGGGCTTGGAGATTTTACTTTGATGGGAGTTTTTAAATTATAAGCCTCATTTCCTTAATAGTTAAAAGGCTAGTCTTAATATTTCATATTTAGTGTATTATGGTAGCTTCCAGGAATTGGTCCATTTCATCTGTTTTCCAAGTTATGTATGTAAAATTGATCATAGTATCACTTTATTATCTCTTTTATGTCTCAGGGTTTCTGATAATAACCCTTGTCATTACTGATAATGATAATTTACATCTTTTCCCTTTTTGTGCTTGTCAGTCTTGCTAGAGGTTTGTCAATTTTATTGATCTTCTCAAAGAGCCACTTGTCTATCTCATTGATTTTTCTCTATTTTTTGTTTACATTTTTATCTATTTCTTCTCTTACATTTATTGATGTGAGAATTTTATTCTGTTCTAATGTATGTATTTTGGGGATTCCCTTGTAGCTCAGCTGGTAAAGAATCCACTTGCAATACAGGAGAGCCCAGTTTGACTCCTGGGTTGGGAAGATCTGCTGGAGAAGGGTTAGGCCACCCACTCCAGTGTTTCTGGGCTTCCCTGGTGGTTCAGGTGGTAAAGAATGCACCTGCAATGCAGGAGACCTGGTTCAGTTCCTGGCTTGGGATGATCCCCTGGAGAAGGGACTGACTGCCCACTCCGGTATCCTGAGGATTCCGTGGACAGAGGAGCCTGAGCTATAGTCCATGGTTGCAGAGCTGGGTGCGACTGAGTGACTTTCACTTTCACTTTCAATGTATGGTAGGACTGTAAGTTTTTCTCATAGCAATGTGTTAGCTGTGCCACATGAATTTTTTTTTAATATTTTATTTTATTTTACTTTACAGTACTCTACTGGTTTGGGCATACATTGACATGAATCCGCCACAGGTGTACACGAACTCCCAAACATGAACACATGAATTTTTATATAGTGTGTGTTTCTTTCTTTATTTACAACTATTTTTAAGTAGTTTAAGATTCATAACAAAATTAAAGGGAAGGTAGAGATTTCTTAAGTGCCCCTTGCCTCTATATAGGTATAAGCCTTTGTCTTTATCAGCATCCCCACCTGAGTGGTACATTTATTAAGATTGAGCCTCATCATAATCACCCCAAATCCATAGTTTGTATTAGCATTCATTCTAGGTGTTCTACATTCTATGTGTTTTGATAAACATATAATGACAATTGTCCATCATTTTACTATCATATTCAACAGTTTTGCTGTCCTACAAATCCTCTGTGTTCTTCTTATTCATCCTGCCCTCCCCCTTAACCCCTGGGAATCACTGATCCTTTTATTGCATCCATGGTTTGCCTTTTCTGGTATGTCATATACTTAAAATTATTTTATGGTATGTAACCTTTTCAGATTGGGTTCCTTCCTTCAGTAATAGCCATTTAAGATTCTTACATGTCTTTTCAAGTCGTAATCCTTTCTTTCTTTTTGTTGCTAAATAGTATTCCATTGTCTGGATGTACCACTGTTTGTCTGTTTATTCACCTACTGAAGGTAGGTTGCTTTAAAGTCCTGGCAGTTATAAATATAAAACTGATGTAAACATATGTGTGTATATTTTTGTGTGGACACAAGTTTTCAACACCTTTGTGTAAATACAAAGGAGCATGATTACTGGGTCGTGAAGTAAGAGAATATTTAGTTATTTTCTAGTTGTTTTCCAGTCACCAAGTCGTGTCCAGCTCTTTGCAACCCCATGGACTGCCACACACCAGGCCTCTCTGTCCCTCACCATCTCCCAGAGTTTGCCCAAGTTCATGTCCATTGAATTGGTGGTGCCATCCATTCATCTCATTGTCTGTTTCCCTCTTCTCCCTCTGCTTTCAATCTTTCCCAGCATCAGGGTCTTTTCCAGTGAGTCAGCTGTTTGCATCAGGTGGCCAAATACTGGAGCTTAATCGTATAAGAAACCACAAAACTGTCTTCCCAAGTTGCTGCACCATTTTGTATTCCTGCCAGCAGTGAGCAAGATTTCCTGCTGTTCCACATCCTAACCAGCATTTGATGGATTCAGTGTTTTGGATTTTGACCATTCTAATAGCTGTTAATTTGCATTTTTCTCATGACACATGATGTGCAGCATTTTTTCATAGGTGTGTCATCTGCATGTCGTCTTCTTTGATATGTCATATTTCTGTTGCCACTTATTTCAGTACATTTTTTCCCGTTCTCTTGAGCCTTCCTCTTTGATCCATGGATTATTTGGAAGTATATTGTTTAGTTTTGGCATAATTAGAGATGTCTCTGTTATCTTTCTGTTATTGATTTATGATTTGATTCCAGTGTAGTCAGACAAAGCACTGTAATTTCAATTCTTACTAGGATTTGGATGACAAGAATGTTAAACCTTTTATTTGTTTTTTATTTTTCATAGACATACAAATCCCTGAGGCTGTTTATTTTTTGTTCATTTTCTCTTTGTTCATATTGGGTAATTTCTATTCTTTCTTTTCCCTACATTTTCTTTTGAGCCTATTCAATGGCTTTTTTTGGAGGAGGGTAGCTACTATATTTGAAGATGTATACTTTCTATTTATTTCTTCTTTATACCCATTTCTTTGTTAAGACTTTATTTTTTTCTATTTTGTTTCAAATCTGTTATTAATTACTTGGTGATGCATTTGTATGATAGTTGCTATAAAACCTTTTTAAGAAAAGCCTAGCCTCTCTTTCCGGGGAAGGCAATGGCACCCCACCCCAGTACTCTTGCCTGGAAAATCCAATGGACGGAGTAGCCTGGTGGGCTGCAGTCCATGGGGTCACTGACAGTCGGACAGACTGAGCGACTTCACTTTCACTTTTCTCTTTCATGCATTGGAGAAGGAAATGGCAACCCACTCCAGTGTTCTTGCCTGGAGAATCCCAGGGATGGGGGAGCCTGGTGGGCTGCCGTCTATGGGGTCACACAGAGTCGGACACGACTGAAGTGACTTAGCAGCAGCAGCAGCACCAGCAGCCTCTCTTTCAACTCAAGGCTGGCATCTAGTAATTGTTTCTTTCATTTGGCTTGAGGTCTTTGTGGTTCTTCCTTCGTATATTGAGTGATATTTTATTAAAACCTAGATATATGGGATAGTGTTGTTCTGGACCATATTTATACCTTGTGTTTTCACTGGCACTTTCTGACTTCATCTGGCGGTGCAAGCATAGGAGGGTTTTACCTTGTTATGGCCAGTTGGGAGTAGCAGTCCAGGTTTCCCACTTGGCCTCCATTTACACTTTAGGGTGAGGAGTTCCTCATGACTGAACATTGTTGGGACTTCATGTTTCCTATTAGGCTTCGTCTGGGATCTCCCCTGCTACAAGAAGAGCCTGCCTGCCTTCTCTGTGGCCCCCACTGACACTGTGGTGGAGCAGTGGCCTTATTACCACTGGTGGTGTGAGGACCTGATTCTTCTTAGGTCTCTTGTGATACCGCTCAGAGGGGAGAAGAGTAATGCCCGTTTTGTTTCCCTCTGGTAGCAGTTTTTGTGTCTCCTGTTGTTTTTATGCCCATCGGCCCTTCCCAGTGACTGGCTTCTGCAGCACCCAGTCTGGGGTATATGAGGCAAGAAGAAAACCAAGGGAATTCATTGTTCAGGCCACAGTTTACTCTTTAGGCTGCCACCTCCAACTCACTTTTCAGAATTCCTTATATTTGTTTGATATAAGAAGTTTCATTTGTAGTTAGCAGGAAAAATAGGGAAATATTTATTCTTTTCTCCTACCATCAGAAGTCTATTGTCCTTTTAATGGCAGGTATGTTCTTAGAAGCAGGTCTAATGTTAAAATGGTTTACACATGTAGACCTTTTAATATGTCTGTAGAACCTGAGGATTCAGAGAAATCAACCAAGGATCAGAGAAGGAAAAGTTGTTCAAGTTTTCAGTGATTGGCAACTAATCATATGTAGCTGTGATGTAGTAGGTATGTGGCAATGCCAAAGGCGAGTGGCTAGAGACAAGGACTTTGAAGAATTTGGAATTCTTTTCCACGGGCAGTCATGGAAGTCTATTTCTTAGAGAACAAAGCTCAAGGGCACTTTCAAAGTTCCCTTCTTCCATCCCCAGTAACATCCTCATCTGAGCCAATAAGCTAGAGACAGGTCCAAATTTCCTGGAGGTGGAGGTGGGGACAGAAATATAACACTGAATGGATTACACAGGTCATTGAAACACTTAGCATGGCAATTGGAATATAGTTGTACATGGTCAAAATGAAGACTGGCTTATATATTGAATAAAAAAAATGCCAGCTGTGATCTACACAAAAGCTAGTAACACAGCCTGCTGATTACCATGTCTACCTGTAATCTCTACAGTTTATTTCATAATAATAAATTACGCAATTAGGCTTCTGTCAGTATAGATTCAAACACTACAGAAAAACTGATTATGGCTTTGTATTCCCTTGGTGCATTTGTCACATCAATTATGCTGTATTTTCAATATAACAAACTGCTGGAGAGATTGCATGTGATTTTTTTCTTCCTCATTTTTGTATTGTAATTCAACAGGCAAAAATCACTGTTACTGAGAGTAAGAAACATTTTTTTTTCAAGTTCGCTTTTGCTCTCCTGTCTTTCAGGACTGTGTGTTGTCAGCCACTTTCTGCCAGCTTGGAGCAAATGCGTGGACATTCTGCTTTGGACACAGGCTATGGATGGAGTCACAGAACTTAGGACGAAGGTATATCTTCTAAATATTGTATTTTAAAGACTATTTAATTTTCCCAGTGAATCATTTTTCTGTATCTGTTATATTATTTATCACTGGGTCTTTGTTGCTGCAAATGATCTTTCTCTAGTTGTGGTGAGCAGCTCAGACTTCTCACTATGGCGGCTTCTCTCATTGCGGTGCACAGGCTCAGTGGATGTGGCCTGTGAGCTTAGTTGCCATGACAGGTAAGATCTTCCCAGACCAGGGGTCGGATTCATGTCCCCTGCATTGACAGGTGGATTCGTAACCACTGGACCACTGGGGAAGCCCCCAGTGAATCATTTTTAGATGAAGTTTCATCTTAACCTCAGTGCAGAAAAAAAGAATGGCAAGGAAGTTCTTTGATTGAAGCATTATGGGTGTGCCTAGATCTCTCTGCCTGCCTCTGACCCCCAGAGATACATCTTGAGATACTTAGACATAGTTTGAAATATTACAGTTTCTATATGACCTGGTTTCATCCTTTGATTTTAGCAATGGGAAAGTCCATTCATTTATTTATTCCACAAATATTTACTGAGTACCCACAGCATCAAGCACAATGTTTAGAATTGAGAATACAATAGTAAACAAAATATAGGATGAAATGCACAGACTACTGACTCTTAGTCTGCACCCTTCTCTGGTATACTGTGCCCCCTTTAGTACCCACACATGTATCAGGCTGCTCTTATTCCTCAGTGTTTGCCCTTTTCTTCTCCCGTTCAAGTAGGCAGCAATCTCATATGCTCTGCCTTCCTGTTAAGTCCCCAAATAAAATATATGTACCATACACCTTCTAAGCATACTTAATTCCTCCGTAATATGATTGAAAGCAGGCAGGAGCTTCTAGCAGAGCACCTGCTAGAAGGGTCATGTGTATAAAGGCCATGATCATGTTCCTTATGTAATTGTAGTGGTGAGCCTTTCTTTTCTGAGACCAATATTGATGAAATTTCTGCTCTTCTAGCCTGTTCTTATTCTAGATGTTTTCTTCTTTGAAAGAAAAATTGCCTAGCCCACAGACTGTAGTCCTTGTCTCATTTATCTAGTTTAGAGAGGCAATAGAACTAGCTTGTCCCTATATTTAGGGAAAAATACAGAATATCCAGTTAAACTTTTATTTTAATTGACATGTAATTGATGTAAAGCATTATATTAGGTTTAGGTGGACAGCATAATGATTCAATATTTGTATATATTGCAAAATGATCACCACAATAAGACTAATATTTATCACTATACATAGTTAAAATGTTTTTCTTGTGGTGAGAGCTTGTAAGATCTATTCTCTTAGCCACTTTCAAACGTGCAATACAGAATTATTAGTTACCATGCTTTATGTTACATCACTGTAATGTATTCTATGACTGGTTAAAATTAAATTTGAATCACAGACAAATAAATACATTTTAATGTATGCAGATACCGAAAATTGCATGGCACATGCTTGTACTAAAAAGAAAAATTTAAATACTATTGTTAGTATAAACGTGACCCCAGTACTGCATGGGTTATACTTATACTAAAATATTATTTGTTGTTAATCTGAAATTTATACTTAACTGAATGTCGTGTATGTGTTCTCTCTCTTTCCATACATGTGTGGAAATACATACATATGTATACATACACACACATTACTTGTATATATCGTGTGTGTGTGTTCTGCTTCATAGAGCAATCTTGCTATAAGTACAGAAGGGAGAAACTATCACTCTGCTAACACCATTTCAGGATTATTGAGCAGGGGAAAGCAGAGCTATAGAAATGGGAGCTGTTATTATGCAGTTAGGTTTCCTGACCCATTGGAGGGGAAAAAAAAATCTGTGGTTAATTTAAAAGTTATTTTCATTGCTTATAGAATACCACACATACAATTTCAGTCTGTCAAATCCCTTTTCAAGGATCTGAAAAGCTTAAATGAATTTTGTCAGCCATGTTCCCATATTGAGAAAATCAAGACATATGCTTCTGATTCATTTACATTGAATCAATCAAATTAATCTTTTTTTTTTTACTTTCCCAACTCATAAATGCTCACAAGGTTTTCAGTAAATATTTTATTTTGATATTCTAGAGTTGGCTGCTATTAACTGAGATACTGGTGATAATCCCTTCACCTCCTCCTTTTCTGTATTTTAATTACTGATCACACAGGAGGTGGAATTATAAAGCAGCAGTTCTCTGGACTGGCTTGTTTCCATCTGGAAAATTGAATGAATGCTAATGGCATAAGTCTTTTGGAAAATAAGAGTTTCAAAGAACACCAGCAATCAAGTTTGTATATGAAACTGCTAGAAGGAGGATATCTAACATGTTCAGTTTCCTAATAACTAATACTGATTTATAGCAAAGATAGCTGAAGCTTTTACTGTTTAGTTTTGTGTCTGTAGAAGAAAAAAAAAAAAAAGAGTCATCTGAGGTTTAAGTGTGGTAAGGACCACTTCATCTATTTGTCTATTTTAAATAACCACAAACACCAAAAAGAAACAGAATTTCATTTCATTGTGGTAGATTCAAATCAAGGTTATAAAAGCCCCAGAATAATGACTAGTAAGCTCTGTGAAAAGATTCTGTTAACTGCTTGACAATGACCTGCAAGACAGGAACTATAATTACTTTTGTTTTCTCAAAAATATCAAAATGACAACTGGATAGAAAAATTTCCTGTAATTCACAAAGATGAATATTCCCAGAATATGATATAAATTTGACCAAAAAGTGAAACCTTAGAGGTAGACCATCTCATTTATCCATTTAATCTTAAGAATTCTTATACCTTATAAAGTACGTTCACAAGTGGCTGACTGAGGCTAAGACTTTGTGGCTGAGTTCAAGGTTGCTGTTGATTCATGACTGAATGATTATTTTGTGGTTCAGTTTAGTCTTAAAGGATACTGGAGGCTATAGGATTAACACCATACCTAATTTACTTTAGCGATGTGGTATTGGGAATCTTAAGGGGTAAAGTTAAAAACTTTAAGCCCTAAAGTTAAAGGGCTGTACTTAGGAATAGCCAGTCTTTCCTTTACTAAACCCTCAAAGGCTATTTTTGTCGACTTCCCCAAATAATTAAGCTACTCTATATTTTAGTTATGTAGGCACAGTGATTTTACCTGCTAGACTATGAGCTGAATTAGGACATCTCTCTGCAGTACAGAGTCTGATTCAACTTTGTTTCCTTTTAATCCTTTGTGCAGTATGTTTACTGTATTAAGTTCTCAGTAAATATTATCCTTAATCCATGTTTAAGGATTGGGGATCTTTCTACAGGCATGGATAAAAAGCAAGGTTGGCTGGCTTTGAATGTCCAGTTTATAGTTAGGCCTAACAGGCCCGTCTGTAGCCAGAGCTAATAAATCTATTATGGTTTTTAACATGAAAAACACTGTAGGCTATAGAGCTTATCAGACATACCCAGGGAGCTGGGGTTTGGTATCAGAAGACCTGAGTATTTGCCTGACCTCCACTATGTGCTGTAAGTACTCTCTGTGAAAGGTTAGGGAAATTCCTAAATTTCTGGAATGTAATCTCTTTTGTAGCACTCAGTTACCCTGTTTCCCCTTAAGAGTTTCTGCAAAAATACAGCCAAGAGGAGATCTTGCACTTCTCAGAATCTGTCCTGTAGAGAAGCTCAGGAATGTGCAAAGATAAACTGACAAGGAAGTTAAACAAGTGCTAGACCACCCATGTTCAAGACTATTCGATTATTAATGGTGCAGATCTATATATTGATGAGGAGAATCTCTATGGTGTACTTTTTATTTAAAAAGAAACTTTTTTAAAAATTGTTGTAGCTTATAGTCTTTTTTAAATAAAATAGAGATAAAATGTTCATAAGTAGATGAATGTTTAGATTGAGAACTGTAGGGTACCCACCAGGTGTGGTTGGCTTTGGAGTGGAGGAGTAATGAAATGGATAAAAAGAATAGCTGATATTGATGAAGCTCTTATATGTACCAGGCACTATTCTAAATTGTACAGTCATAAAGTGATCCCTTTCATAACTCTTTTACAGAGTTCCTCCTGTTATTTCCTTTTAATAGAGATGAGGTAAAGAGAATTGAAATCGCATGTCTGGAGTTAGAACAGAAAATTATCCTAAGAGGTGAAAACAGGGTACACGTTCATTTAGTCGGACTATGTAGAGTCTTACCTAAATCACTGCATCATACGGAGTAAACTGGGCATTCACTTCAGAAAGACTTTTTTTCAATTTTGTATGCTTCTGTGTGGTTTGAGTATCTTCATCAAACACATATTACTTCATACTCTAATACAATGCATTTGCAAAATGAAATCATATATGTGAAAGCACTGTTTTATAGCCTGTCACTTGCTGTACTTAGAGAAATTCAAAGCTCTAAGAGAGGCTCATTATATTAAAAAAAAAAAAAAGTTGGCTCACACATCAATACCTCTTTATTCTCTTTGCTAGGATAAGGGAAGTCAAAAATAAGTCAGTTTCATCCCCAGTTTTACTTGCATTTTCTTCATAATGCAACTCATGATTGCTTTGCAGATGCACTCTGATTATCAAATTGTGCCTCCTTCTAAACCCACTTGTGTCAATTGCACATCAGACAATAACTAGCAAGTGGTGTCAGCGCCCCATCGTCAGAGCTACTGTCTGCCACAAAGCATCTGGGCCAAGAATAAGAATGACAAGTGTATACATTTCCAGCTTTGCAATCAACATGGAAATTAGTCAGCTTATAGATGCTGAGTGGTCTTATAGAGAGGGCCCCAGCTGCAGACAAAATGCCAAAGTGATGCTGATAAACAGAGCAGAGACATTCAGCAGCTTTTCTTTTCAGCTGCTTGAAGTTTGAAAGCCTTGGCAGTAGGGCGGGGCTGGCAGGAGCTACTGAATTATTTCAGAACTGGAGGGGGATCTTCAGGGAGGATTGTTCTGTGAGGATCCTGAGGCTCAGGAAGGGACTAATGGGAGGTCACGTGGCAAAGTAGGAAAGGGGCGAGGTGAGGTGTGAGTCCAGCATAAGGGTTCAGCCCTTGGCATTTTCTTTTTTTTTTTTTTGCATCATTGAATTCATAGATTTATTCATTCATGCATGCATGAATGTATTTGGGCACTTAATTATTAAATAAGTATCTTTTGAATGCTGGCGATTCATTCTCCTCATTGTAGGTAGAGCTAAAGTCATCTTTTAAAATTCTTACATCTCTTTTCCCTAAAACATTCCAGTAGCCTCACGTTGCTTTTCAAATATAATCCCAATGCTATTACTAAGACCTGTGAAGCCAAATAGGATTTGTTCCTTGCTTGCCTCTGTTAACTCATCTTGTACCACTTTCATCCCTCGTCATCTCCATCACTACTCTTAGGGAAGAAAAATAACTTTCCCTCTCCCCTTCTAAGTTCTTGTTGCTGTTCACTTACTCAGTTGTGTCTGACTCTTTGCAACACCCTAGGCTTCCCTGTCCTTCACCATCTCCTGGAGGTTGCTCAAACTCATGTACATTGAGTTTAGTGATGCCATCCAACCACCTCGTGCTCTGTTGTCCCCTTCTCCTCCTGCCTTCAATATTTCCCATCAGGGTGTTTTCTAATGAATCATCTCTTTGCATCAGGTGGCCAAAGTATTTGAGCTTCAGCATCAGTGAATATTTCAATGAATATTCAGGGTTGATTTCCTTTAGAATTGACTGGTGTGATTTTCTTGCAGTCCATGTTACTCTCAATAGTCTTCTCCAACACCACAGTTCAAAAGCATCAGTTCTGCAGTGCTCAGCCTTCTTTATGGCCCAACTCTCACATTCATACCTGACTACTGAAAAAACCACAGCTTTGACTACAGGGATCTTTGTTGGAAAAGTAATGTCTCTGCTTTTTAATACACTTTCTAGGTTTGTCATAGCTTTTCTTCTAAGGCAAAAGCTGCAGTCACCATCTGCAGTGATTTTAGAGCCCAAGAAAATAAAGTCTTGTCATCATTTCTATTGTTTCCTCATCTATTTGCCATGAAGTGATGGAACTGGATGCCATGATCTTTGCTTTTTGAATGTTGAGTTTTAAGCCAGCTTTTTCACTCTCCTCTTTCACCTTCATCAAGAGGCTCTTTAGTTCCTCTTCACTTTCTGCCATAAGAGTAGTGTCATCTGCATATCTGAGGTTATTGATATTTCCCCCTCAGCAATCTTGAATCCATCTTGTGCTTCATCCAGCCCGGCATTTAGCATGATGTATTCTGCATTTATGTTAAATAAGCATGATGACAATACACAGCCTTGATGTACAGCTTTCCCAATTTGGAACCAGTCCTTTGTTCCATGTCTAGTTCTAGCTGTTGCTTCTAGATCTATGCAGAGTACATCATGTGAAATGCTGGGCTGGATGAAGTGCAAGTTGGAATCAAGTTTGCCAGGAGAAATATCAATAACCTCAGATATGCAGATGACATCACCTTATGGCAGAAAGTGAAGAGGAACTAAAGAGCCTCTTGATGAAAGTGAAAGAAGAGGGTGAAAAAGCTGGTTTAAAACTCAACATTCAAAAAACTAAGATTAGGGCATCTGGTCTCATCACTCCATGGTAAATAGATGGAGAAACAATGGAAACCATAACAGACTTTATTTTCTTGAGTTCCAAAATCACTGCAGATGGTGACTGCATCCATGAAAGTAAAAGACACTTACTCCTTGGAAGAAAAGTTGTGGCCAACCTACACAGCATATTAAAAAGCAGAGAAATTAGTTTGCCAACAAAGGTCTATCTAGTCAAAACTGTGGTTTTTCCAGTGGTCATGTATGGATGTAAGAGTCAGACTATAAAGAAAACTGAGCACGGAAGAACTGATGCTTTTGAACTGTGGTGTTGGAGAAGACTCTTGAGAGTCCCTTGGACTGCAAGGAGATCCATCCAGTCCATCCTAAAGGAAATCAGTCCTGAATATTCATTGGAAGGACTGATGCTGAAGGTGAAGCTCCAATACTTTGGCCACCTGATGCGAATAACTGCTTCATTGGAAAAGACCCTGATGCTAAGAAAGATTGATGGCAGGAGGAGAAGGGGACAACAGAGGATGAGATGTTTGGATGGTATGACTGACTCAGTGGACATGACTTTGAGCAAGCTCTGGGAATTGGTGATGAACAGGAAATCCTGGTGTGCTGCAGTCCATGGGGTCACAAAGAGTCAGACACAACTGAGCAACTGAACTGAGATTGCATACAGATTTCTCAGGAGGCAGGTGATATCGTCTGGTATTCCCATCTCTCTCTCAGAATTTTCTGTTGGTTGTGACCCACAGAGTCAAAGCCTTAAGCCTTGTCACTGAAGCAGAAGTAAATGTCTTCCTGGGACTCTCTTGGTTTTCTATGATTCCATGCATGTTGGCTATTTGATCTCTGGTTCCTCTGCCTTTTCTAAATCCAGCTTGTATGCCTGGAAGTGAAACCATTTATCTCAGGTTGGGACTCAAACCCACCTGGTTGAGACTTGAACCCAACCAAAACCCAGTTTGGGACTTAAATTTATATGGCTGGGACTCAAACCCAGCCAAAACCCTGCTGGGGACATGAACCCACGTGGCTGGGACTGGAACCCAGCCGAAAGCCTGCTTGGGACTTGAACCTGCATGGCTGGGACTTGAACCCAGCCAAAACCTACAGTATCTGGTTTCCAGATGTAATGAAGCCCAGGTTCTTAATGTTCTGTCATGGAAAGAATTCAGTGAGAGACAAAGTGATCGATAAGAAGTGGTTTTATTCAGATAAAGAGAGAAGCACACTCCAGGGACAGAGTGTGGGCATAGAGAGCAAATGTGGCCACAAAATTTGGTGTGGTTAGTTTTTACAGGCTGGGTAATTTCGTATGCTAATAAATGGGAGGATTATTCCAACTATTTTTGGAAAGGGGTGGAGATTTCCAGGATTGGGGCCACTGCCCACCCCTTGGTCTTTTAACAGTGCCATGGAACTGTCATGGCACCTCTGGGTATGTCATTTCACTTGTTGATTGAGGGTTAAGGTCTAGTCTTGTCTGCCACTTTGGTCCCATTTGATTCTAATTGGTTTATGTTGTGTCCTTGGGCTATGTCATTCTTCAAAAGTTGTGACCTGCCCTTTTCTCTCCTGTTACAGAAGTTCTTGATTCATGTACTATTGAAGCATAGCTTGGAGAATTTTGAGTATTACTTTGCTAACATGAGAAATGAATGCAATTGTATGGTAGTTTGAATATTCTTTAGCATTGCTCTTCTTTGAGATTGAAATGAAAACTGACCATTTCCAGTCGTGTGGCCACTGCTGCATTTTCCAAATTTGCTGGCATACTGAGTGCAGCACTTTCACAGAAGCATCTTTTAGGATTTGAAATAGCTCAGCTGGAATAGCAGTGATGAAAAGGATATCTTTCTAGGTTCTTGATTGAGAATTAAAAGACAGCCATAACCCATAAAGGCTCATGGTAGAAGATACTAGCAAGAGAAAAAACAAGCTACTTGGGAAACTGAGTGGCTCCCTGAAGTGGTGCGTGTTACTGTTAGTCGCTCAGTTATGTGACTCTTTGCAACCACATCGGGTGTAACCTGCCAGGTTCCTCGTCTCTGGGATTTTTCCAGGCAGGAATACTGGAGTAGGTCACCATTCCTTTCTCCAGGGGATCTTCCTGACTCAGGGATTGAACTGAAGTCTCCTGCATTGCAGGCATATTCTTTACCATCTGAGCCACAAGGGAAACCAGAAGTGGCCCACACCACCACATTAAATACCATCTCCAGTTAAAGACAACAGATGGGGATGAGAAGGCACTTTGTGGGGGTTTTCAGGCAAAGCATAGTAAACAAGGGTGTGGAGTTATGCAGAATTTCAATCTCTGTCTTCTCTGTTGATAAGAGATAAGAGTTTATGAAGTTTAGTCCTCTCCTTTCTTGTACACAGAGGGAGACATCCTTACATATGGAGATTTCTCTTACAAATGTAATATCTCTTACAAATGGGTAACTTCTGCTTGATTGTCAGAGCTTCACCTACATCTGCTATTTGTTAGAAAATAATCAGCCTAAAACCATCTTATGCCACTAAGGTATATTTGTTGTTGCTGTTGTTGTTTCCCAGGTCTTGTGTGACTCTTTGCAGCTCCGTGGACTGCAGCATGCCAGGCCTCCCTGTGCCTCACCAACTCCCAAAGTATGCCCAAGTTCATGTCCATTGCAAGGTGATACCATTAAGCTGTCTCATCCTTTGTCACCACCCCCTTCTCCTTCTGCCCTTAATCTTTCCCAGCATCAGAGACTTTTCAAATGAGTCAGCTATTCACATCAGATGACTACAATACTGGAGTTTCACCTCCGGCATCAGTCTTTCCTATGAGAAGTCAGGGTTGATTTCCTTTAAGATTGACTAGTTTGATCTCCTTGCGGTTCAGAGGGCTTTCATGAGTCTTCTCCAGCACTACAGTTTGAAGGCATCCATTCTTTGGTGCTCTGACTGCTTTACAGTCCAGCTCTCACAGCTGTATGTGACCACTTGGAAGACCATACCCTTGACTATAGGGACCTTTGTCGGCAGAGTAATGTCTCTACTTTCCAATAACCTGTCTAGACTTGTCATAGCCATCCTGCCAAGAAGCAATCACCTTCTGATTTCATGGCTGCAGGTACCATCGCAGTGATCTTAGAACCCAAAAGGAATCTGTCACTGCTTTCACCTTTTCTCCCTCTATTTACCATGACCTATTTACCATGGTCAGGAAGTAAGTTAGAACTGGACATGGAACAACAGACTGGTTCCAAATAGGAAAAGGAGTACGTCAAGGCTGTATAATTTTTTTTTTTTTCTCCAGTATTTAGTTTTAAGCCGGCTTTTTCTGTCTCCTCCTTCACCCTCATCAAGAGGTTCTTTAGGTCCCCTTCACTTTCTGCCATTAGAGTGGTATCATCCACTTATTTGAGTTTGTTAATGTTTCTCTTGCCTATCTTGATTCCAGCTTGTAACTCATCCAGCCTGGCATTTCTCATGATGTGTCCAGCATATAGGTTAAAGAAACAAGGTGACTTGGGTATACTAGGGGAGGGAGGTGACAACTTCTGCTCCCTGTCACCAACATACAGGCACATGTCAGGTGTTCTGCCCTCAGGTCATACTAAGCCCTCCCTACCAAGCCTCAAGTCTTTGTATTTGCTGTTTCCTCTGCCTAGAATATTCTTTCTGGATCTTACATGGCTGGCTCATCATGTTTTAGCCTTAATATAAAAGCTAACTTCCCAGAGAGGTCTGCCTTTAGCATCCTGTCTAAATTACACTACCATTGATTTTGGGTGGCCTCACCTGCAACAGCTAAAAACAAGATTTTGGCCGGAGATGGAGTTCAGGTCACTGCAGGGAGGGCACCAAATCCTAGCCACTAGACCACCAGTAACCAGTGGCCAGTGACAAGGCCCTGGTTTATCAGGTGTGTAGAAGTGAATTTTCACATAGAGACAGAAACTAGTGACACAAAGTGTTTATTAAGAGGAAGAGGAGAACAGGATTTGTGGAGAGACACAGGAGTGGTGAGAGTCCTGACTTTGTGGTAGTTTGAATCACTTTTATGGGGCATTCCTTTTGCATTTCCTTTGGCCAGTCATATTGCTTTGCCAGGTTCACAGTCCGTCTTTGGTATATCTCAGGTCCTCCCATTGTGTGTGCACAACTCTTAGCTAAGATGGACTCTAGCAAAGAGGTCTATGGGTAGGTTGACTGAACTTACTATGAGGTGATGCCCCCTCTCTTTTGACCTCCAAAGAGCCCTTCTGTTCATCTATAGTTGGGAAGGTCTCCTTTGCTTGAAGAATGAGGAATATGTGGTCTTTTATCTCTTATCTGGGCAAGGCTCACAATAAACTGTGGAAAACTCTGAAAAAGATGGGAATACCAGACCACCTAACCTGCCTCTTAAGAAATCTGTATGCAGGTCAGGAAGCAACAGTTCGAACTGGACATGGAATCACAGACTGGTTCCAAATAGGAAAAGGAGTACATCAAGGCTGTATATTGTCACCCTGCTTGTTTAACTTATATGCAGAGTACATCATGAGAAACGCTGGACTGGAAGACACACAAGCTGGAATCAAGATTGCTGGGAGAAATATCAATAACCTCAGATATGCAGATGACACCACCCTTATGGCAGAAAGTGAAGAGGAGCTAAAAAGCCTCTTGATGAAAGTGAAAGAGGAGAGCGAAAAAGTTGGCTTAAAGCTCAACATTCAGAAAACAAAGATCATGGCATCCAGTCCCATCACTTCATGGGAAATAGATGGGGAAACAGTGGAAACAGTGTCAGACTTTATTTTTTGGGGCTCCAAAATCACTGCAGATGGTGACTGCAGCCATGAAANATTTAGAAAACAAAGATCATGGCATCCAGTCCCATCACTTCATGGGAAATAGATGGGGAAACAGTGGAAACAGTGTCAGACTTTATTTTTGGGGGCTCCAAAATCACTGCAGATGGTGACTGCAGCCATGAAATTAAAAGACGCTTACTCCTTGGAAGAAAAGTTATGACCAACCTAGACAGCATATTGAAAAGCAGAGACATTACTTTGCTGACTAAGGTCCATCTAGTCAAGGCTATGGTTTTTCCAGTAGTCCTGTATGGATGTGAAAGTTGGACTGTGAAGAAAGCTGAGTGCCGAAAAATTGATGCTTTTGAACTGTGGTGTTGGAGAAGACTCTTGAGAGTCCCATGGACTGCAAGATCCAACCAGTCCGTTCTAAAGGAGATCAGCCCTGGGATTTCTTTGGAGGGAATGATGCTAAAGCTGAAACTCCAGTACTTTGGCCACCTCATGCCAAGAGTTGACTCATTGGAAAAGACTCTGATGCTGGGGGTGACTGGAGGCAGGAGGAGAACGGGACGACAGAGGATGAGATGGCTGGATGGCATCACTGACTCGATGGATGTGAGTCTGAGTGAACTCCGGGAGTTGGTGATGGACAGGAAGGCCTGGCGTGCTGCGATTCATGGGGTCGCAAAGAATCGGACATGACTGAGCGACTGAACTGAATAAACCATAATGGAAAAGAATATGAAAAACAATGTGTGTATACACATGCACACACACACACAAAACTGAATCATTTTGCTATACCAGAAACTAACACAACTGTAAATCAACTACTGTAATTGTAAATTACATAAACTTTTACAATAAAGTAAACTATTATAACTGTAAACACTCATGTCCAACTCTTTGCAACCCCATGAATTGTAGTCTGCCAGGCTTCTTTTTCCTGGTGGATTCTCCAGGTAAGAATACTGGAGTGGGCGCCATGCCCTCCTCAAGGGAATCCTCCCAATCCAGAGATCAAACCCAAATCTCCCACTTGCTGGCAGATTCTTTACCATCTGAGCTACCAGGGAAGCCCATAATAAACCATAATGGGGAAGAATATGAAAAAGAATGTGTGCATACACACACACACATAAAACTGAATCATTTTGCTACACCAGAAACTAACAAAATTGTAAATCAACTATGCTGCAATTAAACAAATTATATTTTTTCCTTTCAAAAGTCACTGGATTTCCAAACTGGCTCACAACAATTTCTTGGAGTAATCTAATTAACTAAGAGCATTTATATTACTGAATATCCAAATACTTTTTCTACTCAACCCTCAAAGACACAAGTTCTTTCACAAATTGTGGGCTACTGTTAAGAAATGTAATTGCAGGCAAACAAAACAAAAGATTTTAAATCTAAAAAAACCTAAAATATTACCTTACTTCTAATCCCTATGGTCACCACACTAAGGATCTGGGTGCTTATATTTTGACATTTATTCTCTGCATTCCACTATGCTGCTTCCGGAAATCTTTACAATATTCTATATCACAATGAACAAGAATAACTGAGAAGTTATAAAAGTCGGGGTAGGGAGTAAGGGAGCAGCAGCAACCCAAAGTGACCTGTTCTCACAGATGTGAAGCAGAACAGTTATCCTTTGAGAAAATCAGAATGAATACTGAGAACAGAGAATATGTAGAAAGCAGCAAGAAAGCTACTCTTAAAAACATGCAGCAAGGGTGAACCAGTTGCCCAAGGAAGGCTCAGACTAGTAAGAGAATATGACTCATTGTTATGAGGAATACAAATAAGTCACTGAGAACACTTACATTTGGAAATTCTTTACAAAATTTTATTTAAGGTTTCATGCCCTTATAAAAGGTACATCACATGAAGATAGTAAAAAAGACACTTTTTAAAATGAGAAACTTACACCTACTCGTCTATTTTACCTCATAATTCTTTCCTACCCTAATAGGAAAAAATTTTTTCCCTTCTTCCTTTTGTTCCTTCTGCTCTGAAAGTACAAGTGTTATAAGGGATATCTTAATAGAATTTGCCATTTCCTTGCCAGGAAAGCGATAGCTTCCTGCTGGCTGGACTAAAGACAGACATTGGCATTCCTTGTTCCTAGAACCAAAAAGGTCAGTAAACTCCGAACTTAAATGCAACCTTTCTATTACTTGCATTATTTCTCCCTGAGTTTCTCTCTTATTCACACACTGTACTTTAAAACAATCTGAAATTTTAAGTACTCAAGAACTGCTTAAGAATTATTCAAGAATCTAAAGTTAATTTATTAATTAAACTTAGCAACTGTTTTCTATAAAACAATCTCAAAGTCAGTAAAAACTATACAGATGGAGGCCTCAATAGAAAGAAGGGGGTAAATTTCGAGGTAAATACATTTTATAACCCATGTCTCAGAGTAAGATCAATCCTACAAAACACTTAGGATGTTAAGAATGCAATTTACACAGTAAAAATGATTTGATTTGTTTTCAGTATGAAAGTATTTTTAATTTCCTTACTGCAGGTACAATGGCATCCAAGTCATCAATTTCTGTAACAGAAAAACAATAATAAAACAGTAGCTTCATCTAGTGTTAGGCTCATATGAAATGATAACTCTGTGCAAAGGCAAACCTCAAACACAAAGGCAACATCACTAGTGCTTTCAAGCACATGAAATTTTTCTCTAAAAGTGTATCACTGATTCACAGGACATTTGTAAAAGCTACCTAAAAAAGCATCTTCTGGCTCTGATATTAATCTCATTAGCAGTGTGCTCTTAACAACAGATTCTACTCAGCATATTTATAACATTATGTTACTGCCTCTTTCTAATATATGGGTGAGCTTACATGGTGAAATCCCTAGGAGAGGCCCTTTCTCTTTCCTGGGCCTCCATCTAAGGACTTGGAGATCTCTTCTGTCGGAACACAGATGATACAAGAAAGGAAAAGAATACGAGCAAATCTACAGCTGAGAATTACACTGTAGTCAGTAAGGTACAAAGATCAAGTTATTCCATGACCCGCATTCTAAAATCACACCTGTTTTCTCTCTAGAAGAGAAATCTGCCTTATAAATAAACCTCACAGAGAAGGACTTTGGTTGATATGAGAATTTTCTCAACTAATCACACTACTCATGAGAAAAAAAAGTCCTTCTCCATACTTGATATTCAGTAATCCACTCTGTAGCTCTAGATGCATAATATGACATCTGTTGTTGTTTAGTTGCTAAGTCGTGTCTGACTCTGCAACCTCATGGACTGTAGCCCTCCAGGCTCCTCTGTCCATGGGATTTCCCAGGCAAGAATACTGGAGCGGGTTGCCATTTCCTTCTCCAGGGGATCTTCCCGACCCAGGGATCAAACCCATGTCTCCACCACTGACAGGTGGATTCTTTATCACTAAGCCAGCTTACATCTAGTAATAATAAAAATAGTCATGTTTGCCAAAACAGATTTAATTTCTGAAATGTTAATATTTACTTCAGAATTTCAACTGTGACCAAACAGCACATGAACAATGTATATTGAAGCAAATGATCCCACATGAATCATGCTGAGTATTATATCTGAGAAGAAGTTTCTATACAAGGATTATGAAATAAGTGTTAATAGCACACCTAGTAAAACATTTGTTAATGACAAGAAACTCACTGTTAATCGCTACCTCAAAGCAAGTAAAATCATATTGCAGGAAACAAAGCTCTTTGAGATACAAGGCAATACATACATTTCTACATTTTCACATCTCAAGTTAAACTTTCAAATTATGTCTTCCCTTGCCATGATCTTTTCAAATGTATGAGCATGAATAAAGTACACTCATTGTCTCCGTTGCTTCCAGTCAACATAAAATTGGCCACAAAAATTTATGTTCAACTAGGCTATATACTCTCATCAGATATGCCTTTCATTTACTCATCTTCTTACCAAATCTTAACTTACTCATTCCTTTATCTTCTACCAAACCTTTCCTCTTCTAATTTAATTTCCTATGTCAAAGAGTTATTCTTTAAAACACACAAAAAAACTTTCAACTTCAAATGAGCTACACAGAAAAAAATTCATTAATCATAATGAATTAATGAAGTAAATAAATCACTGTAACCTTTTTAAAAAGTGATTTTGTTTTGTTGGGTTTAGGGAATCTTAGTTCCCCTACCGAGGATGAACCTACACTCTCAACAGTGAACATACATAGTCCTAGCCAGTGGACCACTAGGAATTCCCTAAAAAGTGTTCTTAATGGTAAGATTATTTTTATAGCCATAATAAATCACACTTAAAGAGATGTGGGTTTTTATTTTGCCTATGATTCCTAATTATATTTTTTTCCCCTTAAAGCCCTCAATCTGACCAAGAGTGTAAATCTATCTCTTCCCTTCCACAAACTTATAAATTTATCTCCTTTCTACAGATGTTTACATTATTTCTCATCATCAGAGGAAATTAAAAAAAAAAAAGAGTAGGTAGGAACTATCTTTTTTAAAAAAAGAAGAGGAGGAGGAAGAAGAAAAATTAAAAACACACCTATCAAGATCATAAATTCTACAGACATTTCTCATTATCCAGTGCCAGTCAGGGTTAGAGTGGGCCTAACCAGAATAACGTCACTTCTCATTTTAAGGTCCTAAAACAAAAGGCTCAGCTCCTTAAAGAATATGTGCTTCTCTGTTCTGCAGATTAACCCCAACCAACTTTAACTGCAAGTTAGAAGTTTGTTTTCACTACTATTAGTGGTTTCAGACACTTTCTACCACTGTAGGTAAAAACACTAATACAGTGACTAAGGAACACTCTCTCCTCAAACCCAATGACATCCTGAGACTCAATATTTAACCACCTCCGACAAAAATCTTACCTAAGATTTTGAGTAGATCATTAGTAAATGCCTGAAATGCTGGGAAAAATTCCTCATGTTCTTCCAATTTGTGGATAATGCTTTAAAAAAAAAAAGCACAATTTATACTGAATTTCTGACTTAGGATTCTTACATCTGATTGGATATAGAACATTTCAAAACAGAGAGAAACTGTCCTGCTAATTTAAATACAAATTTAATGATTATTTACTGCAATCTTTCCTTCTAAGCTCTTTGTTCATCTAGTAATACTTTTCTAAAACAACAACAAAAAAAATCTACTAGCAGTATAGTCATCTGTTCTAAGGTTAAATCTATCTAACATTTCTAATATGGGAACTTTCCATTTACCTTGAGGAGTCTTAAGAGACCATGTTTTCTAAAAATAATTGATTTTCATATCCTGTATTCTATTAAACATTAAGAATAAGTATCAGTAATCTGTAAAACTGGGAGGGAGAAAAATACCAATAGTGAGACATACGTTCCTTTTAAAATCAAGTATCAGAAACCTCAAGTGTCAGATTAGGTTAGGGTTCCTCTTGGAAAACTTGCAGAACGTATGGAACATATACTTCCCTTATGTTGCAGTATAAAATCTGAGGGAGGAAGAGTACAGCTATAACATTTTGACATTAAAAAAAAAATTAGGTTTTATGTTGGAGATGCCTAGCTTTAAAAAAGAAATCCTTAATATTTTATCAAACAATGCACATACTCTTAGTGATTATTCAGTGATCTATGGTAATCTACTAAAAACTAGACTTATTATATATTCTGAATTAATATGAAGTTGCTGACAAAGTTTGACTTTCTCCAATTATAATTTCCCTTGGGAATAAGCTTATAGCAAAAATGCTAGAGTCCTGACTCGGACCCCAGAATCTACTTTTATCTTGAAAATATTTGATATTCTCTCCACAATGCACATACTCTTAGTGATTATTCAGTGATCTATGGTAATCTACTAAAAACTAGACTTATTATATATTCTGAATTAATATGAAGTTGCTGACAAAGTTTGACTTTCTCCAATTATAATTTCCCTTGGGAATAAGCTTATAGCAAAAATGCTAGAGTCCTGACTCGGACCCCAGAATCTACTTTTATCTTGAAAATATTTGATATTCTCTCCATCCCTAAGGTGTGAGATTATTTTTAAAAATGCTATTCCAAACAGGAAAGGTAAATAACTTATGAAGTTTTGAAAATCTTTAATTTTACCACTCCAAACATTCTGGACAATACTTTGCAACCTTTTTAAAATAAATACCTTTGAAGGTCTTCAGGTCCTAATACCTGCATAATCTTTTCATTCACATCTTCATTAATCAGCCTACACAATTTTCCAACTGTGCTCACCAGCACACACAATGAGGATGAACTATCTGCAAAAGAGAAATAAAAGGAAAGAATACTTCAAGGAAATTTTCAAAATTAAAAATCAAATCAATTAAATGAAATGCTATGTTTCTGTTACTCTCAATTTTTTACCTACTTTTTGCTGATTTATGAATGGGGCCTCCCTGGTGGCTCAGACAGTAAAGAATCAGCCTGCAATGCAGGAGACCCAGGTTCAATCCCTGAGTCAGGAAGATCCCCTGGAGAAGGGAATGGCTACCCACTCCAGTATTCTTGCCTGGAGGATTCCATGGACAGAGGAGCCTAGTGGGTTACAGTCCATGGGATCGCAAAGAGTCAGACTAATTAATAATCATTATTAAGTGGGGGGCCAAAATGAAAATGAGTCATTACCTAGTTCTAAGAGTTCCTGGAGGTTTCTCACAGCATTGTTCAATTCTCCAAGCCTAGTATAAACTTCATTCATTCGAGGATAGACTCCAGCTAAAGAGGGAACATCAAATAACTTTTGGAAGTGAGAAACAATAGCTCGCAAAATGTGGAAGTCTGGCATATTGCTGTCCTGCCCAAAAGAGAGGAAGTAAAAGAAAGTTCACATCTTAAAATTATTCCAAATCTTTAATAAAAACTTTTAAAAAGAGAAAGTTATAGTAGAATATCTGTATCCATATCATTAATTTCACATTAAAATGTGAATATCTATATAAGTACTGTAGTATTACCTTTGCCTTATTTTCAACTTCTTCTAACATGGTATCTACTATAAACAACAGATCTTCAACTCTGACACCTTCATTTTCATCCTGCTTCTTTAAATTATGCCAAGGCACCAGTTCTGCAGACAGTATTTTCAAGGACTTATATAAATCCTTCATAACAAAAGAAATAATATGCTATTATGCATTTTTTAAGTTTTCATAATCATGTTAATAAAATATAATTATCCAAGCAGATTTAATACATATATTAACCATCATCAGTATTTTTTAAAGAATACCGCTACCTGTAGAAAGAGTCTTTTAAAATCATTTTCTTCAGGCCTTACAAAAAACATTATACATATACTGATTATCTGGAATCTGGATGTTTAAAGTAATTGTATGTTATTTATTAGTAATGTATGCTATTTTTTAAGTAATTATTTTGAATTATTGATGAATAAATAATAAGCTTATCCTTTCTATTTTGCCCTTGATTTTTTAAATAACAGATTTATTGAGATGTAATTCATATACCATAAAATTCGTCCTCTTTAAGTGTGTAATTCAGTAGTCTCATTTACAGAGATGTGCAATCATCACAATTATCTTAATTCTAGAATATTTTCATCATGCCAAAAAGAAACCCTTATTCCCCATTCTCTCTCACTCCCAGGCTTTGGGTAACTACTAATCTTATTTTCTTTTTCTGTGGATTTGCCTATACTGAGCATTTCATTAAAAAACAGAATCATACAATATGTGACTTTTTGTGACAGGTTTCTTTCATTTAGGATATTTTCAAGATTCATCCATGTATGTAGCTCCAAGAAAAAATTAATTTGAAAAGATGCCTAAAAAGTAATTCTACTTAATTTTCATGACAGCCTACTTGTTTTCCTGGCCTAAATATGTTGTCCTAACCTATTTAAAACTGTGCACAAGGAGCTGGGATCCTGTAAGTTTAGAAGTCTAAGACTGGTCAATCAATAAACAAATATTTACTGGGCATCAACTATGTGCACAGCACATGCTTGGTGCTTGGCCCTTTAAAACAACGTCATGCAAAAGAAATGCAATGTGTGTCACAGTAACATTATCTAGTAGCCATGTTAAAAAAGTAAAAAGAAATAGGTGACAATTTTAATATATTTACCCAATATATCCAAAATAGTATCAACAGATCATCTATTTTAATTATCTTTTAATCATCTCCATACTATCTCTACTAAATCTGGTGTGTAATTTTATACTTGCAGCACATTTCAATTGCGACTATCATATTTCAAGTGATCAAAATCTACATGTAGCCGAGTGGTTACTGTATTAGACAGTGCAACTCTAGAATACAGAAGGAAACACAGGAAGTTCTTATTTTTCTCAACTTTATTTTCAACATTATTTTCGTCCTCCACTTACTTATCACTCACTAATTAACACCTAGATGTGGGAGACCTGGGTTCTATCCCTGGGTTGGGAAGATGCCCTGGAGGAAGGCATGCAACCCACTCCAGTATTCTTGTCTAGATAATCCCCATGGACAGAGGAGCCTGGTGGGCTACAGATCATGGGGCTGCAGAGTTGGACACAACTCAGTGACTAAGCACAAGCACAATTAACACCTAGACCTCACACGTGAGTATTGTTAACCTTTTATTTGGTAAGACAGAGAAGGCAATGGCACCCCACTCCAGTACTCTTGTCTAGAGAATCCCAGGGATGGGGGAGCCTGGTGGGCTGCCGTCTATCGGGTTGCACAGAGTTGGACACGACTGAAGCGACTTAGCAGCAGCAGCAGCAGCATTTGGTGAGAAGGAGGAGGAGTATAACATTTTGATAGTTTTCAAAAAATTAGCAATTCAAGGCAACACATTCAGTGTCAAATAAATGTACTAAACAATTAGTACCACCAGAATTTGAAAAAGTCAGGAAGTCACAACACAATGACACTTTCATTAACCAGCATTTCATCAGTAAGGTACAATTATAAAGAAAAAACCTACGGTAAAAGCACACCAAATATAAAACTTTGACTGAGAATAAAAGTATATAAAGCCCACAGACTCTGATACATTTTCAAAGCGTGTAAAGAGTATTCAACCACATACCTTTAAGGAAGCCAGTTGATCTGCCCACATTTCTATTATAGGAACAAGATGCTCAAATCCACAATCCTGAATAAGATCTCTATTAAAATGTTGAGCTGTTCCTTTGCTCTGTTTATATATTATTACTGGAGCTCTTGGATTGTGAATAATTGAATTGATGCTACTCAATACCTTTAAAAAAAGATGGCATTTTTAGTTGAAAAGTTTATCACAGTGCTATCAGAGTGATCTATGTTAGAGTGCTTATGTATCAATGCAACATCATTTTCTGAGTTAGAGATTCACTGGACAGGAATCACCAAGACAAGTGTCTTTCAAAGGGCTGTACAGAATGAGTGAAAAATGCTGTTTTCTTCTTTCCCCATAGAAAACTACAGGTCTCCTCAGAATTTAATTTCTGATGTATATTTACAAGTAGCTGTTGTTTGGCTTAGAACGTACATTTCAATGCTTTGATTCTATTACATTTAAACTCTACTTTGAATACCATTTTAATGGCAAAAATAATTCCCCTTCATTACATTACTAATGAGCACAGGAATAGTCTTTATTCTCCCTCACATCAAAAATTAAGGGCAGCAGAACAGGGAGAGCAGGGAGCTGATCTCCAGAAGATCATAGCACAACCCCATTCCATGAGGGTGATGGTGAACCAAGGAGGATTACATATATGGCTACCAGTATGTATCCATACTTTGCAGATTGTTTGCAAAAATTACTGCAATTTTTCTCTTTCTTTGTGCTCTTGCCTTTGCAATATGACACTGCAGGTTCTCCCATCAAGAAATAGAGTCTATTTTCTACTCCCTGAATCTAGGGGCAACCTTGGGCCTTGCTCTGGCAGACAGAAAAGGAAATAATGGTGTGCCAGTTTGGAGCCCAAGACTCAAGGGGCCTTGATTATTTCTGCTCTCTCCTATTGAGCTCTTCTGCCCTGTGGAAGTGAAGTTGCTCAGTCGTGTGTGACTCTTTGCAACCTCATGGACTGTAGCCTAATAGGTTCCTCCATCTGTGGAATTTCCAGGCAAGAGTACTGAAGTGGGTTGCCATTTTCACCTCCAGGGGATCTTCCTGGCCTGAGGATTGAACCCAGGTCTCCCGCATTGCAGGCAGACGCTTTACCCTCTGAGCTACCGGGGAAGCCCCTTGGGCAGGCTACAGTCCATGGGGTAGCAAAGAGTTGGACACTACTGAGCAACTAAGATGATGATGATGCCCTGTGGAAGAGCCCAGGCTAAATGGTGAATAATAAAAGACACATGGTCCAGTCAACCCAATCACCCTGATATCCATTCAACTCCAGAGCCACCTAGCTGACTTGTATCTGATAGCAGTGCATGAAGGAGCCCAGCTGAAAACTGCTCAGCTGTTCAAGCACAGTAATACTAAAAGGGTTGTTATTTTAAGTCATTAAGTTTTAGGAGGGTTGCTTACACAGCAAAAATGAAGTGATAAAGAGAAAGATGGACTAGAATAAGGAGAGGAAGCAGCATTAAGAAAAGTTTGCCTTTTTACTTTATGGTAGGTAAGAATATACCTTGTGACCAAGGACACTTTGGAAGACAGTCAAGCTTTGCTTTCATGGAAAAAAAGTACATATAGCTGGAGGCCTTTAAGGGAATGTCAGTTGAACAAGAGAAGGAGAAAGATTCATAAGAGGTCTGTTGGAAAAAACGACACACACACACATTCTATGATAGAGAAAAACAGGCAGTATTTGGTCATCAGCCACACAAAGGGCACCAGCCAAGAAAGGTTCTACTCTTTTGCTTTCTAGTCTCACTCCACATCCACCCTCACTGCCAACGTGGAAGAAGCCAGATACAGCAGAGGACAGCAATGAAATAATGAAACAGATCACAATCCCTTTCCACACTGCTTATTTGGAGAAGTACAGAGCAGGCACAATTTGAACTGGATGAGAGACTGAAATTTTGATGGAGATTTAAATAACTTGTTCTCTCAATTTTTCATCAAGAAAATTTTGATGAAATTTCGTTAAATGAAAATAAAAAAGACTATGAATAATAAATACTATTTATATAGTCAGGGTTCACTAGAAACAAAATGAACAGGATGTGTACTTGTGTGTGCATATGTATGTGTATTTATTAATTATAAAGAACTGATTCACTTTATTACAGGAGCTGACAAATCCTGAGATCTACAGTCAGCAGTGCTGGAGACCCAGAAGAGCCCATGATACAGTTCCAGGCTGAATTCCCACAGGCTTGAGACCCAGGAAGAGCCAATGTTTCAGTTCAACATTTGAAGGCAGGAAAAAAAAAAAATTGATGTCCCAGCTCAAAGGCAGGCAGGCAGGCAGAAAGTTCCCTCTTCCTCAGCCTTTTTGTTCTACTCAGGCCTTCAGCTGATTTGATAAGACTCACCCACTGTAGAGAAGGCAATCCACTTTGCCCCAGTCTACCATTTCAAATATTAATTTCACCCAGAAACACCCTACAGACACACCTAGGACAACATCTGACCAAATTATCTGGGCACCCTCTAGCCGAGTCAACACATAAAATTAACCATCACAAGTTCACCCCTTGTCAATTTGACACCCATACACTTTGCCTTAGGCACTCAGTCATGTCCAGCTCTTTGAGACTCCATAGACTGTAGCCCACCAGGCTCCTGTGTTCATGGAATTCTCCACACAAGAAGACTGCAGTGGGTAGCCATTCCCTTCTCCAGGGTATCTTCCCAACCCAGGGATTGAACCCAGTCTCCCACATCACTGGCAGATTCTTTTACAATCTGAGCCACCAGGTTTGTCTTGAAGTGAAGTGAAAGTTGCTCAGTCGTGTCCGACTCTGCGACTGTACAGTCCATGGAATTCTCCAGGCCGGAATACTGGAGTAGGTAGCCTTTCCCTTCTCCAGGGGATCTTCCCAACCCAGAGGTTGAACCCAGGTCTCCCACAATGCAGGCAGATTCTTTACCAGCAGTTGAGCCACAAAGGAAGCTCAAGAATATTTGAGTGGGTAGCCTATCCCTTCTCCAGTGGATCTTCCCGACTCAGGAATCGAACCAGGGTCTCCTGTCTTGCAGGTGGATTCTTTACCAGCTGAGCTATCAGGTTTGCCTTAAACCATCCAGAAAGAAAGACTCTGATGCTGGGAGGGATTGGAGGCAGGAAGAGAAGGGGACGACAGAGGATGAGATGGCTGGATGGCATCACCAACTCGATGGACGTGAGTTTGAGTGAACTCTGGGAGCTGGACAGGGAGGCCTGGCATGCTGCAATTCATGGGGTCACAAAGAGTCCGACACGACTGAGTGACTGAACTGAACTGAAACCATACTAATCTCCAAAGACACACAATAACAAACAAGATCATTGATTACCTAACATGATACAACTATGCTGTATAAAATCAAAGATGCACTAAAACCCCTTTGCCAGAAAAGGAGGTGAAGTCCTAAAGTGATGATTATTCTTCTTGATGCGTTTTCTAAACCCAGCTTGTACACCTGGAAGTTGTCGGTTCACTAGCCTGAAACATAGCTTGCAGGATTTTGAGCATAACCTGATTAGCATGGGAAGTGAGTGCAACTGTCCAGTGGTTTGAAGATTCTTTAGTACTGCCCTTCTTGGTAACCAGGATGAAGACTGAACTTTTCTGGTCCTGTGGTCACTGCTAAGTTTTCCGAATTTGCTGACATTTTGAGTGCAACACTTTAATAGCATCATCGTTTAAGATTTTAAATAGCTCTGCTGGAACACCATCACCTCAACTAGCTTTACTGGCAGCAGTGCTTCCTAAGGTCCACCTAACTTCACACTCCAGGATGTCTGGCTCTGAGTGACCACACCATCATGGTTATCTGGGTCATAAAGATCTTTTTCATAAAGTTCTTCTGTGTATTCTTGCATTGCTTTTGGTTCTATTAGGTCTTTATTGTTTCTATCTTTTATTGTGCCCATCCATCCATGAATGTTTTTGTGATATCTCCAATTTTCTTGAGGAGATCTCTAGTCTTTCCCCTTCTGTCGTTTTCTTCTATTTCTCTGCATTGTTCATCAATATCCTGATAATTTTATATCCTTCTCCTTGATATCCTGTAATTTAAAAACAATGGTATAGGACTTTCCTGGTGGTGCAGTGTTTAAGAATCCACCTGCCAATGCAGGGGACACAGGTTCAATTCCTGGTCCAGGAAGATTCCACATGCCACAGGGCAACTAAGTCCACGTGCCACAACGACTGAGCCCATGCTCTAGAACCTGTGTGGTGCCACTACTGAAGCCCTCGCACCTAGAGCCTGTGTTCTGCAACAAGAGAAGCCGCCACCACGAGAAGCCCACTTATCACAACTAGAGTAGTCCCCCCTGCCAGGAGCCAGCGTGAGGAACTCTGCCCATGGCAAAGGTCATGAGGAAGGAGGCGTGGCATACGCAAAGGCGTGATCAAGCCTCAGGAAACCCCCTGTTCCTGAGCATCTACCCCCAAAACCAGAGTCTGTTTTATGCTCTCACCTACACCTCTGACTTTACGGGGGGCTCTCCCTCATGACCATTTCTCTCGGAGAAGGAGTTAACTTGCAGCTCCAGCTAATAAAAAGTCCTGGGCGTGACAAGAGTGTTTCAACTTACAAACTCCTCTGAAGGTTCTCTAGCCTGCCTGAGTGGGTTTGTCTGGCCACATGTGATTGTTTATAGCCTCCCAACCGTGAGAGGCATGAGATGCTTTAAAACTTTCTAAATACAGACTCTTTTGAGAAGTTAGAAAATTATTAGTATAGTATAGTGGGTTGATTAGAAATTATATTGGTGAAGGGTGTTTTCATTTGTCGTGCCAATAATTACTGCTAATTCCCTGCCCTGGGTGTGACAAGGGTGTCTCAGGTCAAACCTCTCTGCTGACAGACTAGCTTGTGTGACAACCTCTCAACCATAAACAGCACAGAGAGTTTGGAGTATTAGCATAAGGCTTTTCTCATTGTTGAGTCAATGATTGCTGCCAGGCCTCCATATCCTTAGGCACCTGGGAATATATTAATCAATGTATTTGGAATATAGAAAAGGAAATATAGTAGTTTTTGATGTTACCAATACTAGACTTTTTGAGTTAATGAATTTTCTCTTTTGTTATAGATCACTGAACTTTGTTATAAATCACTGTGTCCTTGCTATGTAAAAATGTAACTTTATCACTATCTTAAGACTAAATAGATCTTAAGGGGAATACTGGCAAAGGGTTTTCATTTGTTGAGCCAATATTTGCTGCTAAACTTCCATATTCCTTGCCCTTATAATGAATATAACTAGCATATAGGAGAAATAAGTATTAACCTTTAAGATTAATCATGTTAAACCTTAGGCTAAGTAAATTCCTTTCTTAGTTGTAACTCACTACACCCTCACCCTATAGGAATGCAACTTTATTTGGAGGGTGGCGCCTGGTTTAAGAAAAAATCACCCCTGGAAAAAATAAGTTTTCTGGTTAACTGACCGTTATCAGAAAGGGTCATAAAATGTCAGCAGGCTTCATGGCCAGAAGATGATGTAAGACCCATAAGACCTTTGTATAATTTTATATGAAGCACCTGATTGTGACAAGGGTCAGGTCTGCTGACCCCCACGTGACTCTGTATTCATCCCTATGTATAACAAAAGGTATATAAGCAAACCTAAAAAATAAAGAAATCGGATCAGTTTCTGGAAAGACTGATTCCCCCATGTCATTTCTTTCTTGCTCCCCGTTTTTCTGGCTGAATTCCCATCTGAAATGTGGGTACTTACCAAGCCTGCTAATTCTGCCTGGGCTTCTAAGATCGGACCAGGGAGGCCTCAGTGCCTCCTCTGCCTCGGGAGAATGGAAAGACACCTGTGGCCTACATAGGTGGTGACTGGTATTCCACGTAAACCAAGTTATTCAGCCTCTTTCTCCACTAACTTTTCTACTACACTATCCCTTTCTAATCTCTCTCTATATATCTGTAATGAAATAAGTTTTTTCCTAGGATGCCTACTCCGTCTCCCCTTCAAATTACCTTGGATCCACCCGGGCTGAAAGCCCGGGCGCATCAACAAAGACACAGCACAGTCAAAAATAAATAAATGAATAAATAAATATGTAACAGTTTTAAAAAACTATGATATAAAATTCAGGTCAGTTCAGTCACTCAGTCGTGTCCGACTCTTTGCCACCCCATGGACTGCAGCAAGCACACCAGGCTTCCCTGTCCATCACCAACTCCCAGAGTTTACTCAAACTCATGTCCATCGAGTCCGTGATGCCATCCAGCCATCTCACCCTCGGTCGTCCCCTTCTCCTCCTGCCCTCAATCCCTCACAGCATCAGAGTCTTTTCCAATGAGTCAACTCTTCGCATGAGGTGGCCAAAGTACTGGAGTTTCAGCTTTAGCATCATTCCTTCCAAAGAAATCCCAGGGCTGATCTCCTTCAGAATGGACTGGTTGGATCTCCTTGCTGTCCAAGGGACCCTGCAGTCTTCTTCAACACCATAGTTCAAAAGCATCAGTTCTTCGGCATTCAGCTTTCTTTATAGTCCAACTCTCACATCTATACATGACTACTAGAAAAACCATACCTTTGACTAGCTGGACCTTAGTTGGCAAAGTAATCTCTGCTTTTTAATATGCTATCTAGATTGGTCATAGCTTTTCTTCCAAGGAACAATGTCTTTTAATTTCATGGCAGCAGTTACTATCTGCAGTGATTTTGGAGCCCAAGAAAACAAAGGTTGTCACTGTTTCCCCATGAAGTGATACAACCAGATACCATGATCTTAGTTTCCTAAATGTTTTGAGCCTTAAGCCAGCTTTTTCACTCTCCTCTTTCACTTTCATCAAAAGGCTCTTTAGTTCTTCTTTGCTTTCTGCTGAAGTGTGGTGTCATCTGCATATCTGAGGTTCTTGATATTTTTCCCGACAATCTTGATTCCAGCTTGTGTTTCTTCCAGCCCAGCGTTTCTCATGATGTACTCTGCATATAAGTTAAATAAGCAGGGTGACAATACACAGCCTTGATGTATTTCTTTCCCGATTTAGAACTAGTCTGTTGTTCCATGTCCAGTTCTAACTGTTGCTTCTTGATCTGCATACAGGTTTCTCAAGAGGCAGGTCAGGTGGTCTAGTATTCCCATCTCTTTAAGAATTTTTCAATTTGTTGTGATCCATACAGTCAAAGGCTTTGGTGTAGTCAATAAAGCAGAAGTAGACGTTTTTCTGGAACTCTCTTGCTTTTGACGATCCAACAGATGTTGGCAATTTGATCTCTGGTTCCTCTGCCTTTTCTAAATCCAGCTTGAACATCTGGAATTTCATGGTTCACATATTGCTGAAGCCTGGCTTGGAGAATTTTGAGCATTACTTTGCTAGCATGTGAGGTAAGTGCAATTGTGTGGTAGTTTGAGTATTCTTTGGCATTGCCTTTCTTTGGAATTGGAATGAAAACTGACCTTTTCCAGTCTTGTGGCCACTGCTGAGTTTTCCAAATTTGCTGGATACTCAAATATGACATAAAATCATTATGTAAGAATAAGAGCAAGAAAAAAAAACACTTGCCATGTGTATTTACAAATATATACATAGAAAAACATAAACATATACATAAACACATAAACATATTAACACATTCATAAAAAAAGTTAGCAATACACATGACAATTACAATCTTCACTTCCGTTGTCATCATATGGTCACAGCTGGTATTTATCACTACTTTCTCCCATTACCTATTATTTATTACATCTGCCTTCAACAACCACCTCAGATGCTCCTGATTCTTTACTTGCTGGTGTAATTCAAATCTTCATTGCTGAAGGGTCTGGACCAGGCTGTTGGAGTTTTCCACTGACCTTTATAACAAGGCACAGCAACACTAAGAGATGCCCTAATGGAGCTCTTGTATTCTAGACACACTCTTCCTTTCCTTCCTTGTGGTGCAGTAGTACACTGCTCACTGTTCTGCTCAGTGGGAGGATTTCCCTTCACTGCTTTCCTTCAGGGATGCCCCAGATAGGAGCTGTAGTGCTGCAGCTGTGTACTTTAATGTGGTGCCTACATATCACACAAAGCCATCTGTAAACCAGGCCTAAGTCTCCTCTTCTTGTGTTGATTGATCATAAGGAACTTCTCTTGAAGCCACAGGTGCAGGCAGGGAGAGAGAGGTGGTGCAGCAAGAATGGGAAACCATGGGCATTTGGGCCACTTCTTCATGTAATTTATTGTGCCTTTAGGGTCTGCTTAGGCCCAATTTCATATGCACCATCTTCATTCAATGATGGAGTGCTGCTGTGCTCACCCAACTTTATGGCTGTGGGTCAAATAACACCCTGTTCATGATGTGTAATTCAGGTTACATGGTAGGTTGGTTGCCCACTGTTAAGTCTTCAGTTTCTACTCAGACCCAGTAAAAGGCCAAGAGCTATTTCTTAAGAGGAAAGTAGTTATTTGCAAAGGATGACAGGATTTTTTCTCCAAAACTCTAAGGATCTGACTTGCGACTCACCTACAGGGGCCACCAAGGGCTCCAAGCAGCATCCCTGTCTGCCAGGACAGTCTAAGCCACCATGGACCTCGAGGGTCCTGTGGCCCAAATGGCAGAGAAGCTTGCACAGCAGCCTGGACTGATGCAGAGCCTTCTCTTGTTCTGAGCCACACTCAAAACAAGCACCTTTTCAGATCACTCAGTAAATGGGGTGGGAGGAACACATCACAGGAGGAATATGCTACCTCCAAAATGCAAAGAGAACCACTGGGTGCTGTACCACATTTTTGGTTGTTAGAGGGGCCCAAGGAACAACTTATCCTTTACCTTAGACACGAGGTATTTTGACATGCCCATACCACTTGAGCCCTAGAAGTTTCACTACGGTAGAAGGTCCTTGCATTTTTGTTAGATTTATTTCCCATCCTTTAACATGCAAATAGCAATAATTTGCTACTTCTTGCTCAGTAGGTCTAATCAGCATACTGTTATCAATGTAATGGGCCAGTGTAATAGCTTATAGAAAGGAAAAGTGACCAAGATCCCTGTGAACTAAATTATAACATAGGGGCTGACACACCCTGAGGTATATAACATGGAGAGCTGATATACCCCTGAGGCATGACACTGAAGGTATATTACTGGCTTTGACAGTTTAAGCAAACCACTTGTGGTGGTCCTTATTAACAGGAATAGAGAAAAAAGATTTTCTCCTCTCCCTCATAAGTATTCTCAGATGAATCCAGAATAATGTTTGACCAAATATGTGGACACCCTGTGGCCTAGCCACAAATACCCATATAAACCGAGATTCAATAACTGTTAACATTTTGCCATGTTTTCTCAGCTTAGTGTTCTGTGATTACCTAGATGGGTGGGGTAGCGGCTGGGGGTGGTGGTGGTAGGAGGGAGGTCCAAGAGGAAAGGGATGTATGTGTATATATATATAGCTGATTCCTTTCATTGTACAGCAGAACCCAACACAACACTGTGAAACAATTATACTACAAAAAACCCCACAGTTTTCACAAAGGTGCCTGGACATAATATCAACAGAGAGATGTACAAAGAGCCAGTAACAATCAATTAAAAATGTAATGGAAAGAGGGCCTCAATTAATAGCAATAGAAGTTTTATAAGATAACTAGATAAACTAGGAAACAGAACAAAAAATATGCAAGAGCTAAAACTTAAAAAGATACAAAACCCAAATAAAATTAATTAATTAATAAAATTTTATTTGGGAAGACCCAAATAAAATTAGAGACATATTTCTGAGTGAGATGATTCAAAACTATAAATGTGTTATTTTTCCAAATATTAATCTAAAAAGTTAATTCAGTCTCAGCTCATCTCAGTGGGATCTGTTTTTGAGTTGACATTGTTCATATAGAACAAATGTGCTAAAAATATTTCCAAGAAAAAAAATTTAAAGAACACCCCAAAAGGTATCAAGGCCAACTATAAAACTACAGAAATTAGTATAGAAATGAGACACTACAGAGTCTAGAAATAAATCTACGCATCTAAGGGAATGTGGTAGAGGATAAACACTTCAATTTCAATAAAGTAAAGAAAGAATGGTCTACAAGAAACTGCAAACTCAAATGCCTACAGAAGCCAAGGACGAGCACAAGTAAGTGAAGCAAGGATGGCATGGTACTGTGGCTAACTGAGGAGCACGTGGCCATGCATGACAGGGGCAAGGCCTAATTCTGCACTGGTAACCACTGTGTAGGAAATTGTTGCCAGATCCTTTGACTTTTTAAGAGAAACTAGAAATAAGGACTTAAAATCTCTTAATTAAAAAAATTAGTAATTAATTCAAAGTTTTAAAAAAACCTGTAAGGGCCCAATAAAATATGAATGCAGGCCCAGCTCAGTCAGTAAACTACCAGGCTTAACTGCTCAGGTGCTCAATAATAGATGGTCTATACATCAAGCAAGGTTAGATCGCTATATTATACCACAAAGAAAATTAAGTTTCAGGTGGACAAAACATACAAATTTTTAAAAAGTATACCTTAAGAAGTAGATTTACCTATATAATAATAGTATCAACAACAGCAAAAACAAAAAGATAGAAAAGGAAACAAAAGAAATGGCTTAAGCAGGGAGAGTAAAGAAAAGGATTATGGTATCTATTAAAATCTTGTCAGGTTTTTACTGCCCTACTTTGAACTAGGCCAAAATCTCTTTTCAAGGGACAATTCTAAGTCAAGGTACCAATTTCTAGCAATTAGGTATGTCATGGCAAGACAAAACACGCTAAGCACACGCAAATAAAGGATACATGTATTCCTTACTGATAATTTACTATACTGTGATTCTTAACCAAGGTTCACTGTAAACACCAGTCTTTTTGTTACAATACCTGGAAGTATCTCTGGTCAGTCAGAGCCTGCTGCTGGTTATCTTTGCTGGGCTCATCTTTTCCCTCTTTGTCCTCAGCCTTTTTTTGACTGATAATATTCTGTAATCTAAGGGGAAAAAAAACCAAGATGATACATACACTTTACTAAACAGTGGATGAATTAAGATGACAAAATGAGCCAATGATCCAGCTGCCCTCCCATTAACTCTGTCATTTTACATATGCGTATGTGCATGCAATACACATGCATATAATCATATATATATTTTTAATTTAAGCCATATTGTCACTAGAAAATGAGAAGACCCTCTCAATAGACACAATATAGAAGGAATCCCTGAAAACAAAAGCAATCAGACTGATGAAGAAAAGTTATAACCATTCCCCAACACTTACAAAGAACAGAATAGGAAAGAACTACAATAAAGGATGAAAACAACTTCCAAGGTGCTCCAAGTTTGATGTTGTAAGGGCATCAATAAACAGTGGCAGGGCAAACAGTTTGGGCACTGCAACAGCAACAACTAGAGAGCTCGTTTCTTCCTTCATATTCCACTGGTGCCAAAGAGAAGACAACAGTGAAACCTGCTAATCAAGAGGGCATGAAAACTCAGAGACCATTGTCCCGGGCGGCTACCAGAACTCTAGGGGAGAATCTCTGTCCAAAAATCTAAAAACATATGAGTGTATCCACTTAAGAGATATTCAAATAGCTCTAAAAGTCAGGTGTAGGAGACATTTCTCCCCCACCACCTGCCTTAGAAAAAAGTCTCTTATTAAACCCGCTTCAAATTAAACATCTTAAATCTGAGTATGTCTATCAGTTTCCTGTGGAACCGTGACCCATTAAACTGATTCCATGACTCATTCATTAATAAGCTTGACTTGCTGTTCGTAAAATATTTTCCTACTAAAAAACAATAGCTTTCCCACTGTTTTTTGCTTTGTGAACTAAGTCTAATCTCCATGTGTTAGCATTTGAACTTCATGCTGTCAGTCCTAATCCAATATTCCTCCTGACTCCTTTCTTAACATCATCTCTTATTACCACACTACAATTATCTCCTCCACTCACATGTATTCCCCTTGATATTCACTCAACTGTTTTTCTGTGCTCTCTGGAGGACATATGCCCAAAAAAAAATAAACAGAATTAACTCTAGATAAAACTCAACCTCTTTCCTCTAGTAGACACAAAGACTTCCCAATTTATTTTTACTTGTTTCGTTGTTCACTTGCTCAGCTGTGTCTGATTCTTTGTGACCCCATGAACTGAAGCATGCCATGCTTCCCTGTCTTTCACAAGCTCCTGGAGCTTGCTCATACTCATGTCCACTGAATCAGTGATGCCATCCTACCATTTCATCTTCTGCCGTCCCCTTCTCCTCCTGCCTTCAATCTTTCCCAGCATCAGGGTCTTTTCTAATGAGTCGGCTCTTCATGTCAGGTGGCCAAAGTATTGGAGCTTCAGCATCAGTCCTTCCAATAAATATTCAGGACTGATTTCCTTTAAGATTGACTGGTTGGATCTTGTTGCAGTCCAAGGGACTCTCAAAAGTCTCCTCCAGCACCACAGTTCAAAAGCATCAATTTTTTGGCGTTTAGCCTTCTTTATGGTCCAACTCTCACATCCATACACGACTACTGGAGAAAGCACAACTTTGACCTTTGTCAGCAAAGTGATGTCTCTGCTTTTTAATACACTGTCTAGGTTGGTCATAGCTTTTCTTCCAAGTAACAAGCATCTTAATTTCATGGTTGAAGTCACCACTGGCAGTGATTTTGGAGCCCAAGAAAATAAAATCTGTCACTGTTTCCATTTCTCCTCCATCTATTTGCCATGGAGTGATGGGACCAGATGCCTTGATCTTCATGTTTTTAATGCTGGGTTTTAAGCCAGCTTTTTCACTCTCCTCTGTCACCTTCATCAAGAGGTTCTTAAGTTCCTCTTCACTTTTTGTCATTAGGGTAGTGTCATCTGCATACCTGAGGTTATTGATATTTCTCCCGGCAATCCTGATTCCAGCTTTAGCTTCATCCAGTCCAGCATTTCACATGATGTACTCTGCATATAAGTTATATAAGGAGGGTGACAACATACAGCCCTGACATATTCCTTTCCCAATTTGGAACCAGTCTGTTCCATGTCCGGTTCTGTTGTTTCTTGACCTGTCTATAGATTTCTCTGGAGGCAGGTAAGGTGTACTCCTAACTGATTCCAGCTTTAGCTTCATCCAGTCCAGCATTTCACATGATGTACTCTGCATATAAGTTATATAAGGAGGGTGACAACATACAGCCCTGACATATTCCTTTCCCAATTTGGAACCAGTCTGTTCCATGTCCGGTTCTGTTGTTTCTTGACCTGTCTATAGATTTCTCTGGAGGCAGGTAAGGTGTACTCCTATCTCTAAGAATTTCCCACAGTTTGTTGTGATCTGCACAGTCAAAGGCTTTGGTGTAATCAATAAAGCAGAAGTAGATGTTCTTCTGGAACTCTTCTGCTTTTTCAATGATCCAACAGATGTTGGCAATTTGTTCTCCAGTTCCTCTATCTTATCTAAATCCAGCTTGTATATCTGGAGGTTCTCAGTTCACATACTGTTCAAGCCTAGCTTGAAGGATTTTGAGTATTACCTTGCTAGCATGTGAAATGAGCACAGCTGTGCAGTAGTTTGAACATTCTTCGCATTGCCCTTCTTTGGGATTGGAATGAAAACTGACCTTTTCCAGTCCTATGGCTACTGCTGAGTTTTCACAATTAACACTGTGGGGATGTTCTGTCATCAGGGGACCTCCAGATTTATTAAGAAATGTTGACAACTGGAGGCTTTAAAAAAATAATCTGACTTATGGCACATCTTTGAATGTCACATATCTATCAAAGAAGAATTTCACCAAGACATGAAACAACCTTTTTCATTTTTCCACAACAGAAGGTAGCTCTGTAACATCAGAAATTTAGATTTATTAGGATTTTTAAAAGACTGCTTTTGCAGTCTTATTGCTTTGCTATACTGTATAAGACATATTGGAAATCCACTAGTTTTTTGAAACAGACTGTGAATGTCATGAATTCAGTTGTTAAAATTATACAGCACCTGTCTCTTATACACATCTAGATGTGTATAAGAGACAGAGCCTAGCTTGAAGGATTTTGAGTATTACCTTGCTAGCATGTGAAATGAGCACAGCTGTGCAGTAGTTTGAACATTCTTCGCATTGCCCTTCTTTGGGATTGGAATGAAAACTGACCTTTTCCAGTCCTATGGCTACTGCTGAGTTTTCCAAATTTACGGCATACTGAGTGCAACACTTTAATGGCATCATCTTTTAAGATTTGAAATAACTCAGCTGGAATTCCATCGCCTGTACTTCCCCTGTTCATAGTAATGCTTCCTAATGACTTCACACTCCAGGATGTTTGGCTGGTGAGTAATCACACCACCATGGTTATCCAGATTATTAAGATCTTTTTTGTATAGTTTCCATTTGACTTTTCATCTATTTACCATATTAATATACTTGACAGTTTTGCCTAAAAGCAGTGCCAAAAGCATAGTGTCTAAAAAACAAAAGTAACATAGAAAAGCCAACAGCTCTCTAGGAGGACTACAAGTAAGTGGACATATCTGAATTTACATATTAACCTTGCATTCAGGTGAAAAAGTTTAACTTCTCAACAAACTGTTTACAAGTGTGATTAACATTATACTGTCTGCCTCCAATGCGGGAGATCTGGGTTCGATTAAAGTTTTAGAAATCAGAGTATTTAAAAACTGATGCAACTATGTAACTAGACAACTAACAAAAAATAATACTTGGTGCCTCAAGATAAGTTAAACAGCTCAAGTATGTCTTGAGGTTGTCTCCAATATTACAAAATCCATAGCCAACAGAGCAGAAATGTTGGCTTGAGGATGCCAAGACTACGAAGATAGAAGGTGAGCTCCTGGCCAAAGAAGCCAAGGTTAAAACAGGTGTGGAAAGAAGTACAACTTGCCTTCAGCCTCCAGTCTGTCTAATGCTGGGGGTCAGGGAGGGAGCCTTGGGTACAGGTTCTCATTTTAAATTTTCTTAAAACAGAGCTGAAAGGGCAGGTGTCTACATACTAGCAAAGCTTTCCCCTTTCCAAAGTCTATACTATTCTCCTTTTACATGGGGGGAAAAAATCAAATGAAAACAATGTAACTACTATGTTAATCTAATTATTCCTTTACTTTCCAATTGCATTTGACTTAATTGGTGTTTTAGAAACCTGTGTTTGAGCAGACTATGCTGCACTTAGAAATATTCCAGGATTGTTTTGTAGTCTCCAGAGTGGTGAGCAGAACCTGAAGGCCATAAAAATCCCCTAAAATGGCTAAGGAATTCTTCACATACTTAGCAGATACTCATTCCACACAGCCAGCAGCAATAGCTATGTTTCTCTGTGGAGTCTGGGAAATCCAGAAAACTGCCCTTCCAACTTAAAAGCACTGTTATCACCTGTTTTTGATAGCCATCACCCTAAGTTTCCACATGCAGACACTTCATAGCTTTTAACCATATCTGCTGAAGCCTTTTCATAATTTCATGGTGACTCTCATGCTGGAATTCTGTTTGGGAAATGGATGGGGAGCCCTAACTGAAACACTTTTTTCACTTTGACTCAGGTATGTTTCCATATCCTGCCCTTTCCCTAGCCTATGAAGCCACAGGAGTCATCTATGCACCATGTCACTGACTGACACTTGCTGGGTGCCATTTCATGGGGAAAAATAGGATACTGAGAAGCCAGCCCTTTTCTCTTTGGCCTCTTATTTATATTATTGAAGTAACTGAATAAAGCCTTGATGATTAATTGGCTTGGCTTATTCTAACTGACCACCTCAACTTCTGCCAGCTCAACAAGTGGGTGATAAGATTCTGATTTTATTTTCTTCTAACAAAATATAAATACCACTGAAAAAATTAAATAGAATTAGTGTAGTACCTTTGGCTATCTTGCACTGGCAGATCTATTTGATTACTTCCTAGCAACAGAACTTCATAACCAACTTACTTATAATATTAGCTCAAACAAGCTTTCGCATGTTAAATTAATATCATTTGATAGTGAAGAATGATTAGTTGAGAAGTAAATACAGATCTAAAGAAAAAATTTAATTTTCTCGGTTATAAAAGGGAAAGAGACTTTCCCCTCCTTTTCTTGTAGTATTTCCTTTAGAAAACCTATAGCTGTGAATCCTTTCTAAGTATGTAGACACTGTTAAAATGTAAATAAGCCTCCTGCTTAAAATTAGCAGTGTCTTGGAAGCCTTAGAACCATCTCTTTGAAATAAGGACATCAAGGAAGAGGGTGCCTTGTCTCCTTTTCCCTACTGGAGCTTAGCCTAGGATCCTGGCTCTAAGTTGTAACTTTCCCCTTGTCACAAGATATAATTAAAGGGTGAGATTTCCTTTGTCTTCGCAATCTCTTTAGCATACTGCCTCTAATGCACATCGCAGTCTGGCTCAATATTTATTCCAACTGTTATATAAAACTGTTTTCTTTTTTTCGCTACACATGTGGAGAATATTCACTGGACTGACAGATTTTTATTTCTAATTCTTTCCTTAACATCACTGGTTCTTTGAGAAAAATTCTACCTCTGCCCCTGCAAAAAATAAAAATTTGAAGTTTTACATTAAAAAAGTTTTTTTCATTGGGTTTTTGTTTGGTTTTAATTATTATTAGTCTGAGCTTGAGAGTCCAAATGCTTAGGTGTGGGCCTAATGTCTTTCCAAGTTCTTCCAGATGCCACCTGTGCAATATGGGCAAGTTATCTAACATTCTTAATTCTGTTTCACATCTAGATACTATAGAAGTTTAAATTCCAAATATAAATTTCTAAAAACACAAATCATTTCTTCAAAATTCAACAGAAAAATATAGCTAGGATTGGTTCTAAATCACAATTTAAAAATCTAATAGTGAAAAATCACTCTCAAAATCACAGCACAAATGAACAAAAAATATATACACAGTAAATTATCATTATTCATGGCAGTTATATTCAATAAAGTTACTGTATACACTGAATTAGTGAGGACTGAACCACTGCTTCTAGGGGAAATACAGGATCAGGTTCCTGCATGCCTCTCTGGTCACATTTTCCTCAACTGATCAATATATAACCTTGCTTTATGTGTGTTAATGTTTAAAGACATTAAAAAGACATCTTTTTTAATACTGTTGTTTCATTAACATTGGACTCATAGCTAACAGCACCATAACTTATGCCTAAATGAAGTTTCTCTAACATATATATATATATTCTCTGTACAGTACATCACAGCCTTCTTGTGAACAGAACACTAGATTGTACTTCAACACCATGCTTGGGACCATCTTGGAGAAATCACCAATAAAAAGCAAAGAATGGAAAACTACAAGCAGCATGTGACAACAGAAACAATGACTGTTTACATCATGAAAGCGGAAATGTGGGCAGAGTATCACCTTGTTCAATAGCTGAAAATGTGTGTACTGGGCGTGTCCATGAATAACTGTGCAAGTGCCACCACTACTTATTTGAAGATTAAAAACAAATTACAGCAGGTAGGCAAATTCACAAATATGCAATCTGCAAATGAAGACTGACTAGGTATCTCTATGAATATATGTGTAAGCATTTATGTGTGTATGGATGTTCACTGATACACTTACACTGAAGTCAATAAAAGTCCAGTGAAGGGGATCAGGACATGCCACTCCAAAATATGCCCTTTTAAGGGAGTTCCTAGTGGTCTAGTTGATTCCAGGCTTTCACTGCCTTGCCCCAGGTTCAATCCCTGGTCAGGGAACTGAGACCCCCACAAGCAACATGGTGTGGCCAAAACAAAAACAAAACGTGTCATTTGACATAAGAAATGTCTTAAACAGAAGGAACTTGAGAATTGATACATGCAGGAAGAACTCTCTGACCCCCCCCCTTTTCCCTGAAGCAGACCAGGAGATCCTCATGTGAGGGTACCCTCAAGGAGGGTAACAAGAAGCATCTCTGTCTCTGAAGAAGGGAAATCCAAACTTTCCCCCAGTTTATTACCCTCAGCTTACACCCTTTTGTATTATTACATTCTCCAACTTTCCACTCACTCTTCATCAAACCTAGTATTAAAATGCTCAGGCTTAACTGTTTCTTCAAGTCTTCATCTTTTCTCAGGTCAGGTAAAACTTATATTAAATAAATTTGTACTTTTTTCATGTTAATCTGTCTTTGTCAGTTTAATTTTCAGGCCCAGCCAGAAACCCTAAGAGAGTTGTGAAGTTTTCCTCCCCTGTACTTTCTCCTCTGACTTTTTGTCCACCTTACATATTCCTCTTCTCAGCTGCTCCTTAACCAATTTTCCTATCTCAGTTAATGTTCCAACAACTACTTCATTATTCAAGACTAAAAATTAGTCCTGATTAAGTTCATTTATCTTTTTGAGTCTTAATCTTTTCCCCCTCAACTGCCTATACGCCTAAACCATCCTCAATTCATCACCAAGTCTGATCACCAAGTTTTACCTCCAATATTCCAAATACTTCTTACCACCTTCACTCCTGCCACCTTTGACCACGTCACCACCACCTCTTGTCCAAACTTGTACAACAGCAACTCTCACATTATTTTACTTTTGGTACTTACACTATAGGGGCTCCCCTGGTGGCTCAGATGGTAAAGACTCTGCCTGCAATACAGGAGACCTGGGTTCAATCCCTGGGTCAGAAAGATCCCCTGGAGAAGGGAATGGCTACCCACTCCAGCATTCTTGCCTGGAAAACCCCATGGACAGAGGAGCCTGGTGGGCTACAGTCCATGGGGTCACAAAGAGTTGGACACAACTGAGCGACTAACACATTTTCACCTATACTGCACCAAAACTGTCTTATTTTTTCATTGCCCTTTACATAAGATTCATGAGAACAGGAACCTTTCTTTTTGGTTTACCACTGTAATTTCAGTATCTAGAATGCCAAACAGAGAGGAAGAGGTACTGTAAGTACCTAAAATGTTAAGCAGTAGTAGGAAGGGAAAAAATATTAACTGAACCTTTCTGAACCTTCCATTTCTCTTTTTCAGTTTTCCTTTCCTACTATCTTAACTCAATATGCAATTCCTGGATGGCCAGAGTACTTGCCTTTCACTGTGGCATGTGTTACCATAAAGAAAATGTAGCTGTTACTGAAAACTGAATCAACATAGGCTAATACAACTGATTTAATACATCTAATACATATATTAACTCATATCATTTTAAAAATATTTCATCCCCATGCTCACCACACTACTTCAAGTCTCATTCCCTTGAATCAAAGAGTAGACATAGCTAATTTTCAGAAAATACTGATCACTATTTGAGGACCAATTCGCTGAAATTCCTGTGAGTATGTGTTTTTCAAAGTCATAAAAGTGAAGTGGTGGATATGAATGGCTCACTGCATTCATTCTGATACTTTAAGCTTTAAAATATGATAAGGCTATGTATTATGTTTTATTGACTATGCCAAAGCTTTTCACTGTGTAGATCACAATAAACTGGAAAATTCTGAAAGAGATGGGAATACCAGACCACCTAACCTGCCTCTTGAGAAATCTGTATGCAGGTCAGGAAGCAACACCTAGAACTGGACATGGAACAACAGACTGGTTCCAAATAGGAAAAGGAGTATGTCAGGGATGTATATTGTCACCCTGCCTATTTAACTTATATGCAGAGTACATCATGAGAAATGCTGGACTAGAAGAAACACAAGCTGGAATCAAGACTGCCGAGAGAAATATCAATAACCTCAGATATGCAGATGATACCACCCTTATGGCAGAAAGTGAAGAGGAGCTAAAAAGCCTCTTGATGAAAGTGAAAGAGGAGAGTGAAAAAGTTGGCTTAAAGCTCAACATTCAGAAAATGAAGATCATGGCATCCGGTCCCATCACTTCATGGGAAATAGATGGGGAAACAGTGGAAACAGTGTCAGACTTTATTTTTTTGGGCTCCAAAATCACTGCAGATGCTGACTGCAACTATGAAATTAAAAGACGCTTACTCCTTGGAAGAAAAGTTATGACCAACCTATATAGTATATTAAAAAGNTCAGTTCAGTTCAGTCACTCAGTCGTGTCTGACTCTTTTTCACGCCATGAATTGCAACACACCAGGCCTCCCTGTCCATCACCATCTCCCAGAGTTCACCCAAACTCTTGTCCATCGAGTTGGTGATGCCATTCAGCCATCTCATCCTCTGACGTCCCATTCTCCTGCTCCCAATCCTGTCTCTGATACACATCTAGATGTGTATAAGAGACAGGTAAAGTTATGACCAACATAGATAGTATATTCAAAAGCAGAGACATTACTTTGCCGACTAAGGTCTGTCTAGTCAAGGCTATGGTTTTTCCTGTGGTCATGTATGGATGTGAGAGTTGGACTGTGAAGAAGGCTGAGCACCGAAGAACTGATGCGTTTAAACTGTGGTGTTGGAGAAGACTCTTGAGAGTCCCTTGGACTGCAAGGAGATCCAACCAGTCCATTCTAAGGAGATCAGCCCTGGGATTTCTTTGGAAGGAATGACGCTAAAGCTGAAACTCCAGCACTTGGGCCACCTCATGAGAAGAGTTGACTTGTTGGAAAAGACTCTGATGCTGGGAGGGATTGGGGGCAGGAGGAGACGGGGACAACAGAGGATGAGATGGCTGGATGGCATCACGGACTCGATGGACGTGAGTCTGAGTGAACTCCGGGAGATGGTGATGGACAGGGGAGGCCTGGCGCGCTGTGATTCATGGGATCGCAAAAAGTCGGACACGACTGAGTGACTGAACTGAACTGAACTGATGGTTTTTCCAGTTGTGATGTATAAATGTGAGAGTTGTAACATAAAGAAATCTGAGCTTTGAACAACTGATATCAACCCTGAATATTCATTAGAAGTACTGATGCTGAAGCTGAAGCTCCAATATTTGGCAACCTGATGCAAAGAACTGACACAATGGAAAAGTTCCTGATGCTAGGAAAGATTGAGGGAAGGAGAAAAAGGAGGTGACAGAGAAAGAGATGGTTTGATGGAATCATCGACTCAATGGACATGAATTTGAGCAATTGTTGGGACATGGTGAAGTACAGGGAAGCCTGGTGTGTTGCAGTCGATGAAGTGTCGGTCAGACAACACTGAGAAACTGAATGGAACTGACCTATTGTAAATAGTGCTGTAATGGACATTGGTGTGCATGTATCTTTTTTTCAGTTACGGTTTCTTCAGTGTATATGCCCAGTAGTGGGGTTGTTGGGCCACATGGTAATTTTATTCTTAGCTTTTTTTTTTTTTTAAACCTATGTGAAAGTTTATGTTTTTAGATCGTGGAGAAATGGCCCTCTGTGGGGCCTTTCCTGAGTGTCCCAGAAGTATACGCCCCCCTTATCACCCAAGGGTAAGAACCTGCTTGTTCCAAGGTAGTTCCTTTTTTGTGAATTCAATTCTTCAGGCTCCAGTTGTATTTTTCCTGCTTCTGGTGTCTGCCCCATACTGTATATGACTGATCTAGAGGCTTGTGCATCTTTCTCACGGGAGGGGCTGCTTTTGGACAGGTACAGCAATGAATAATGGCTTGCAGTAAGCAGCAACCGGAAGCACGGCCTCAGTTATCTGACTGGGAGTCAAATACTGGTTGTCTCATTGGCAACCAAAAGTCCTAACTGCTAGGCCACAGCAGCCAGTAGTTAGGCTCTAAGTCTCCATTCTTTGTCAACCTTGTAAGGAACAATCAGACAAGGAAATAGAATAGAAGAAAGTAAAATATTTATTAGAAAAGCAGAGTATATATAGAAAGATATGTGGGTAAACTCAGCTAGAGAGTTGCTAACGTTTGGGAACTTTAAATTCTGTATAAGGGAACAGTCTTCTCAACCAGTTGTCTTTCTCTGACCCCCCTGGTTAATTTGTCTCAGAACCTCCCCTGGGAGTGCTCTCACCTCTCAGTCAAGATGGATTTCATCACAGAATCATATGGGAGGGGATAGAAAGACTTGTTATTTCTGGCATCCCCTGAATTTTGACCCTGTGAAACATTTTGTGCATATGTAGCATCATCCTTGCTCCAAGGATGGGAAATGTATGACCTCTTAATCTCTTAACAGAGTTGGCCCTTCTGTTTTTACCATAAAGTATCCAATGTCTGGATTCCTGTTATTGTTTCTTATATCCAAGCATAGATCTCAAAATGTAGTCAGGAGTCCAGGCATAAATATATGGACTGGAGTCCAGTTGTCTCTTTCCTCAAGAAATGTAAACATGGGGTTGGTGGTGAATGTCCAGTCTGGAACCCATCATTTTCCCTCCCTAGGGGGCCAGTTGTAAATGTCTAGCTTGGATCCCAACTATCTCCTGCCTCAGAACTAGTGCCTTTTCACTGGTAGGTGGAACTGGGACTCTCTGGTGCACATGGTCCTGCCAAGAGACATATTCAGAGGTTCCTGTGTACCCAGGAAGTCTGTAAGCATCCTGTCTTTGGGTAGATGTGGCTCTGTTCCCACCCTGTTGGATGTTTGGCATGAGGCACACCAGCCCTGGAACCTACATGTTATTATGCAGGGCCCAGTTGATGCCAAAATGTAAGTGTCTAGGAGAATTCATCCCAATGAATACTCACAGATAGCTCTGCCACCAGTGTCCTTGAGCCCAGAGTCAGCCACAACCACCCCTCATCCCTCCAGGAGGCCCTCCAAGACCATTACATAGGTCTGGACCTGGCTCCTGTGAAGTCACTGCTTTTGTTCTGGGTCTTGATGTGCACAGGCCTTATGTATACCCTCAAAGAGTAGAGTCTCTCTTTCCCCCATTCCTGTGGAGCTTCTGCAATCAAGCTCTGCTGGCCTTCAAAGTCAAATGCTCTGTGGTTCCTCCTCCTGATGCCAGAACCCCAGTCTTGGGAGTCTGATGAGGGGCTCAGAACTCTCTCCTGTGGGGGAATGTCTGCAATATAGTCTCCAGTTTTTTGATCACTCACTCAGGGGGAAGGGGTTTGATTATATCATGGGTGCATCTGTTTACCATCTCCTACTTGTATCTTCTTTATGTCTTTTCATGTATCTCATCTTTTTAATAGGGTCCAGACTTTTTTTTTTTTTTTTCAGCAGTTAGCTATGATTTATGTGTGCTCATTAATGAAGATAAGCTCAAGGTCCTTTTACTCTACCATTTTTTTTTCTTTCCTATACATCAACCATTTCTTAAAAATATCTATTAGTTGAGTAAGAACTTTATTGATCTGCCATGTTCTGCTGGTAAAAATAACTTATATATATATATATATAACCAGGCTAACCTCATTTACAAATTTTTTTTTTTTTTTTCAGCAGTTAGCTATGATTTATGTGTGCTCATTAATGAAGATAAGCTCAAGGTCCTTTTACTCTACCATTTTTTTTTCTTTCCTATACATCAACCATTTCTTAAAAATATCTATTAGTTGAGTAAGAACTTTATTGATCTGCCATGTTCTGCTGGTAAAAATAACTTATATATATATATATATAACCAGGCTAACCTCATTTACAACCTAGTGGGGAAGACAAATGGAAAAGGCAGAACAGAAGAAATGAACCATCATGAAGTATAACTTTTTCCTTTGGCCTTAGACACTCTTCCCAGGTGACATTAGTGGTAAAGAATCCACCTGCCAATTCAGGAAATAAGAGATGTGGGCTTGATCTTTCGGTCAGGAAGATCCCCTGGAGGAGGGCAAGGCAACCCACTCGTTTCTTTCCTGGAGAATCCCATGGACAGAGGAGTCTGGTGGGCTACAGTCCATAGGGTTGCAAAGAGCTGGACACGACTGAAGTGACAGCACACATATGCACTCACCAGGGCATCCACACCTGTCACTCAGTATGTGGGCTTTCTAAGGGCACAGGTGGAAGGTGGATGACACACTCTCAGGCCGAATTTACTTATAAGAGGCCAACAAGGTAGAAATTATGCATTTATTGTTGCAACACAGGAAAACAGAAAGGACTCTAACAGTTTGTTGGCTGAAATATAGATTAAAAAATGGCCAAGCATAAATAAAATTGATATGCCTGATCCCTCTTGATTTAATGTAGAAAATGGAATTTGAAGCTGAATTTGTCATTTCAGGTCTAATCCCTCACATTGGTAGAAACCAAAAGACACAACATTCACCAACATTTTCACAAAGAAATTTACATCTATAGCGCCCCATTAAAAAAAAAAAAAAACAAAACACGTTAAACTTTTTATTTTGTATTGGGGTATAGGTGATTAACAATTTTGTGGTAGTTTCAGGTGAACAGTGAAGGGACTCAGCCATACATATACATGTATCCATTCTCCCCCAAAACCCCCTCCCATCCAGGTTGGTACATAACGTTGAGTAGTATTCCATATATTGTACAATAGGTCCTTGTTGGTTAAACCATTTTGAGTATATCAGTGTGTACCATGACCTTCCCAAACTCCCTATCTCTTTCCCCTGGCAATCATAATGTAAGTTCATTTTCTGAGTCTGTGAGTCTCTTTTTGTTTTGGAAGTTCATTTGTAAAATTTCTTTTAAAATTCCACATATAAAGGACATCACACAACATTTCTCCTTCTCTTTCTGACTTACTTCATTCAGTAGGGCTTCCCTGGTGGCTTATATTGTAAAGAATCTGCCTGCAATGCAGAAGATCCAGGTTCAATCCCTGGGTCAGGAAGATTCCCTGGAGGAGGAAATGGCAATCCACTCCAGCATTCTTGCCTGGAGAATCCCATGGACAGAGGAGTCTGGTGGGATACAGTCCTTGGGGTTGCAAAGAGTTGGGCATGACTGAATGAAAACAATTTCTTTCACTTTCATAGGTTCATCTCTATTGCTGCAACTGGCATTATTTCATTCTTTTTCATGACTGAGTTATATTCCACTGCGTATATGTACTACATCTTCATCCACCCCTCCTTTGATGGACATTTATGTTGCTTCCATGTCTTATCTACTGAAAACAGTGCTTCAGTGAACACTGGGGTACATGTATCCTTTTGGATCATGTTTTTCTCTGGATATATGCCAAGGAGTAAGATTGCAGGGATATGGTAACTCTATTTTTAGTTTTCTAAGGAACTTTCATACTGTTCTCCATTGTAGCTGTAGCGATTCATATTCCCACTAAGAGTGTAGGAATATTCTTTTTTCTCCTTGGTCACCAGAATTTATTGTTTGTGGCTTTTTGGATAATAGCCTTTCTGGCTGACATGAGGCGATATCTCATTGTAATTTTGATTTTCATTTCCCTAACAATTAGCAGAAATTAAAGGACACTTCCTACTTGGAAGGAAAGCTACGACAAATTTAAACAGTATCAAAAGCAGAGACATTACTTTGCCTACAAAGGTCTGTATATTCAGAGCTATGGTTTTTCCAGTAGTCATGCATGGATATGAGAGTTGGACCATAAAGAAGGTTAAATGTGTCATCGCTCAGTTGTGTCCTACTCTTTGTGACACCATAGACTGTAGCCTACCAGGCTCCTCCATCCATGGGATTTTCCAGGCAAGAGTCCTGGAGTGGATTGCCATTTCCTTCTTCAGGGGATCTTCCTGACCCAGGGATTGAACCCGGGTCTCCCTCATTGCAGGCAGATGCTTAACCCTCTAAGCCACCAGGGAAGCCCTAAAGAAGGTTAAGCATTGAAAAATTGATGCTTTTGAACTGCAGTGTTGGAGAAGACTCTTGAGAATCTTTTGAACTGCAAGGAAATCAAACCAGTCAATCCTCAGTTCAGTTCACTTCAGTCGCTCAGTCGTGTCTGACTCTTTGCGACCCAGTGGGCTGCAGGACATCAGGCCTCTTTGTCTATCTTCAACTCCCAGAGTTTATTCAAACTCATGTCCATCGAATTGGTGATACCATCCAGCCATCTCATCCTCTGTTATCCCCTTCTCCAGCTGCCTTAAATCTTTCCCAGCATCAGAGTCTTTTCAAATGAGTTAGTTATTTGCATCAGGAGGCCAAAGTATTGGAGTTTCGGCTTGAGCATCAATCCTTCCAGTGCATATTCAGGACTAATTTACTTTAGGATGGACTGGTTGGATCTCCTTGCAGTCCAAGGGACTCTCAAGAGTCTTCTCCAATACCACAGTTCAAAAGCACCAACTGTTTGGTGCTCAGCTTTCTAAACAGTCCAACTCTCACATCCATACATGACAACTGGAAAAACCATAGCTTTGACTAGATGGACCTTTGTTGGCAAAGTAATGCCTTTGATTTTTAATATGCTGTCTAGGTTGATTATGACTTTACTTCAAGGAATAAATGTCTTTTAATTTCATGGCCGCAGTCACCATCTGCAGTGATTTTGGAGCCAAAAAAATTAAAGTCTCTCACTGGTTCCCCATCTATTTCCCATGAAATGATGGGACCAGATGCCATGATGTTAGTTTTCACTCTCCTCTTTCACTTTCATCAAGAGGCTCTTTAGTTCTTCTTCATTTTCTACCATAAGGGTGGTGTCATCTGCATATCTGAGGTTTTTGATATTTCTCCTGGCAATCTTGATTCTAGTTTGTGTTTCATCTAGCCCAGTGTTTCTCATGATGTACCCTTCATATAAGTTAAATAAGCAAGGTGACAATATACAGCCTTGACATACCCCTTTCCCAATTTGGAACCAGTCTGTTGTTCCATGTCCAGTTCTAATTTGCTTCCTGACCTGCATGCAGATTTCTCAAAAGGCAGATCAGGTGATCTGGTATTCCTGTCTCTTGAAGAATTTTCCACAGTTTATTGTGGTCCACACAGTCAAAGGTTTTGGCATAGTCAATAAAGCAGAAGTAGATGTTTTTCTGGAACTCTCTTGTTTTTTTGATGAACCAACAGATTTGGCAATTTGATCTCTTGTTCCTCTGCCTTTTCTAAAACCAGCTTGAACATCTGGAAGTTCATGGTCCACGTACTGCTGAAGCCTGGCTTGGAGAATTTTGAGCATTATTTTACTAGTGTGTGAGTTGAGTGCAATTGTGTGTTAGTTTGAACATTCTTTGGCACTGCCTTTCTTTGGGATTGGAATGAAAACTGACCTTTTCCAGTCCTGTGGCCACTGCTGAGTTTTCCAACTTTGCTGGCATATTGAGTGCAGCACTTTCAAAGCATAATCTTTACCACGTACTGCTGAAGCCTGGCTTGGAGAATTTTGAGCATTATTTTACTAGTGTGTGAGTTGAGTGCAATTGTGTGTTAGTTTGAACATTCTTTGGCATTGCCTTTCTTTGGGATTGGAATGAAAACTGACCTTTTCCAGTCCTGTGGCCACTGCTGAGTTTTCCAACTTTGCTGGCATATTGAGTGCAGCACTTTCAAAGTATAATCTTTTAGGATTTGAGATAGCTCAACTGGAATTCTATCACCTCCGCTAGCTTGTTCATAGTAATGCTTCCTAAGGCCCACTTGACTTCACATTCCAGGATGTCTGGCTCTAGGATGGTGATCACATCTTCGTTATTATCAGGTTCATGAAAATATTATTTTTGTATAGCTCTTTAATCCTAAAAGAAATCAATCCCAAATATACATTAGGATTGATGCTTAAACTGAAGTTCTTACTCTTTGACCACTTCATGCAAACAACTGACTCATTGGAAAAGGCCCTGATGCTGGGAAAGATTGAAGGCAGGAGGAGAAGGGGATGACAGAGGGCAAGATGGTTGGATGGCACCATCGACACAATGGGCATGAGTTTGAGCAAGCCCTGGGAAGTAGTAAAAGACAGGGAACCCTGGTGTGCTGCAGCTCATGAGTTCAAAGAGTTGGACATGACTGAGCGACTGAACAACAATAATAATTAGTGATGAGCAAGATGGTTGGATGGCACCATCGACACAATGGGCATGAGTTTGAGCAAGCCCTGGGAAGTAGTAAAAGACAGGGAACCCTGGTGTGCTGCAGCTCATGAGTTCAAAGAGTTGGACATGACTGAGCGACTGAACAACAATAATAATTAGTGATGTTGAACATCTTTTATATGCCTCTGGCCCATCTATATGTCTTCTCTGGAAAAAAGTCTATTCAGGTCTTCTGCCTGTTTTTTGATTGGGCTGTTTGCTTTGATGCTCTTAAGCATCATGAGCTGTTTGTAAATTTTGGAGACTAACCTTTTGTCAGTCATATCTTTGACAAATATTTTCTCCCAATCTGTGGGTTGTCTTTTTGCTTTGTTTTCTTTTTCCTTTGCTGAGAAAAAGCTTGAGTTTAGGTAGATCTCATTTGTTTTTGTTTTGAATCCTTTTTTAAAAATTAATTTAAAAATTTTAATTGGACACTAATTACTTTACAATATTGTAGTGGTTTTGCCATACATTGACTTGAATCAGCCGTGGGTTTACCTATGTCCCATCCTGAACCCCTCTCCCACATCCTTCCCCATCCCATCCCTTAGGGTCATCCCAGTGCACCAGCCCTGAGCACCATGTTTCATGAATTGAACCTGGATGGGCACTCAATTTCACATATGGTAATATACATGTTTCAGTGCTATTCTCTCAAATCATCCCACCCTCGCCTTCCCCCACAGGGTCCAAAATTCTTTTCTTTATGTCTTTTTTGCAGTCTCACATATAGGGTCATAGTTACCATCTTTCTAAATTCCATATATATGCATTTATATACTGTATTGGTGTATTTCTTTCTGATTTACTTCATTCTGAATAATAGGCTCCAGTTTCATCCATCTCATTAGAACTAATTCAAATGCATTCTTTTTAATTGCTAAGTAATAATATTCCATTGTGTATATAGCTTTCTTATCCATTTGCCTGCCGATGGACATCCAGGCTGCTTCCATGTCCTGGCTATTGTAAACAGTGCTGTGATGAACATTGGGGTACACATTTTCTTTCAGTTCTGGATTCCTCTGTGTGTATGCCTAGCAGTGGGATTGCTGGGTCACATGGAAGTTCTATTTCCAGTTTTTTAAGGAATCTCCACACTGTTCTCCATAGTGGCTGTACTAGTTTGCATTCCCACCAACAGTGTAAGAGGGTTCCCTTTTCTCCACACCCTCTCCAGAATTTATTGCATGTAGATTTTTTGATAGCAGCCATTCTGACTGGCATGAGATGGTACCTCACTGTGGTTTTGATTTGCATTTCTCTGATAATGAGTGATGTTGAGCATCTTTTCATGTGTTTGTCAGCTATCTGTATGTCTTCTTTGGATAAATGTCTATTTAGTTCTTTGGCCCATCTTTTGATTGGGTCATTTATTTTTTGGAATTGAGCTGCATGAGCTGCTTGCATATTTTTGAGATGAATTATTTGTCAGTTGCTTCATTTGCTATTATTTTCTCTCATTCTGAATGCTGTCTTTTAACATTGCTTATAGTTTCCTTTGATGTGCAAAAGCTTTTAAGTGTAACTAGGTCCCATTTGTTTATTTTTGCTTTTATTTCCATGACTCTGGGAGGTGGTTCATAGAGGATCCTGATGTGATTTATGTCAGAGAGTGTTTTACCTACGTTTTTCTTTTTATTTACTTTATTCTGGGAGACAGATCATAAAAAATATTCCTAAGATTTAAGTCAAAGAGTGATCTGCCTATGTTTTACTCTAGCAATTGTATAGTGTCCAGTCTAACAGTTAGGTCTTTAATCCATTTTTAGCTTATTTTTGTGTATGATTTAAAAGAATAATCTATTTCATTTTTTTTTTTGCATGTAGCTGTATAGTTTCCCCAGTACCATTTGTTGAAGAAACTACCTTTTCAGCATTGTGTAGTCTCGCCTTCTTTGTTGTGGATTCATTGACCAGAGGTGCATGGGTTTATTTCTGAGTTTTCTATCCTGTTTCATTGAGGTGTCACTATCATATTGCTTTGATGAGTGTAGCTTTGTAGTCNTTTTTTTTTTGCATGTAGCTGTATAGTTTCCCCAGTACCATTTGTTGAAGAAACTACCTTTTCAGCATTGTGTAGTCTCGCCTTCTTTGTTGTGGATTCATTGACCAGAGGTGCATGGGTTTATTTCTGAGTTTTCTATCCTGTTTCATTGAGGTGTCACTATCATATTGCTTTGATGAGTGTAGCTTTGTAGTCCAGTCTGAAGTCAGGGGTCCTGATTTTTCCAGCTCTGTTTTTCTTCATCAAGATTGATTTTGAAGAATATCATACTGAATATACCACTTCATCACATACTTTTCCCTTTCTTGTAATATGAGTAGCTTTCCTTGCCCACAACATCATTTTAATGTTTGTTTTCTTTAATTAAAAAAAATACTTTATTTTACTTTAAAATACTGTATTGGTTTTTGCCATACATCAACATGAATGCACCATGGGTGTACACGTGTTCCCAATCCTGAACCCCCTACCACCTCCCTCCCCATACCATCTCTCTGCGTCATCCCAGTGCACCAGCCCCAAGCATCCTGTATCCTGCANAGTGAACTCCGGGAGTTGGTGATGGACAGGGAGGCCTGGAGTGCTGCGATTCATGGGGTCGCGAAGAGTAGGACACGACTGAGCAACTGAACTGAACTGAACTGAATCATATTTTTACGATTTTTGAATATACTATTTTCTGAATTTTTGATATATTCTGTCTTCTGTATATCAGTTTAGTTCAGTAGCTTAGTCGTGTCCAACTATTTGTGACCCCATGGACTGCAGTGCGCCAGACTTCCCTGTCCATGATCAACTCCTGGAGCTTACTCACACTCATGTCCATCAAGTTGGTAATGCCATACAACCATCTCATCCTCTGTATCGTCCCCTTTGATATATTCTGTCTTCTGTATATCAGTTTAGTTCAGTAGCTTAGTCGTGTCCAACTATTTGTGACCCCATGGACTGCAGTGCGCCAGACTTCCCTGTCCATGATCAACTCCTGGAGCTTACTCACACTCATGTCCATCAAGTTGGTAATGCCATACAACCATCTCATCCTCTGTATCGTCCCCTTCTCCTCCTGCTTTCAGTCTTTCCCCACATCAGGGTCTTTTCCAATGAGTCAGCTCTTCGCATCAGGTGACCAAAGTATTGGAGTTTCAGCTTTAGCATCAGTCCTTCTAATGAATGTTCAAGACTGATTTCCTTTAGGATTGACTGGTTTATTCTTTTTGCAGTCCAAGGGACTCTCAAGAGTCTTCTCCAATACTACAGTTCAAAAACATCAGTTTTTTGGTGCTCAGCTTTCTTTATGGTCAAACTCTCACATCCATACATGGCTACTGGGGAAAACAGCTTTATCTAGAAGGACCTTTGTTGGCAAAGTAACGTCTGCTTTTCAATATGCTGTCTAGGTCGGTCATAGCTTTTCTTGCAAGGATAAAGCATCTTTTAATTTCTTGACTGCAGTCACCATCTGCAGTGATTTTGGAGCCCCCCAAAATAAAGTCCAAGTCTAGTATATATAAATACACCTAATCCTGTACATTGCTTCAACCTTGCTGAAGTTATTTTTAGCTTTGGCTAGAATTTCAGTGTTGAAAAGAAGTTGCAAGAACAGACATCCCTGTTTTGTTTCTCAGATTATTGACAAATTTTCAGTCTCTCATAATTAGTATGATGCTAGCTGTAGATTCTATCGATGCCTTATCAGGCTTGGAAAGTTCTCTTCTGTTCATGATTTTGAGTATATATATATTTTTTAGATAATGAAAAGAATTTGAATTTCAAATGTATAATTGGTTATTAATTTTATTGAAGTTGCCTTGTAGTAAGTCTCTTTGCTCTCACTGCTTTCAAGATTCTCTCTGTTTTTAAACAGCTTGATTACAAATGTGTATTTGTGGGCCACTTTGAATTTACCTCGTTTAGAGTTTGTTGAGCTTCTTGGATATATGTATAAATGTTATTCATCAAAACTGGAATTTTTGGTCAGCATTTCTTCAAATACTCTTTTTGCCTCTTTCTTCTAGGAATCTAACTATATTTATGCTGGTGGGCTTGATGATTTGCCACAGGATTCTGAGGCTTTGTTTATTTATCAACATTACTTTTTTTTTCTTTTACACAGGCTGGATAATCTTTATTAACCTAAATTCAAGTTGACTGCTTATTTATTCTGCCAGCTCAAATCTGAAATTGAGTCCCTCTAATAAAGTATCTTATTTCAGTTTTTGTACTTAAAACTCAAAATTTCTATTTAAAAAATAATTTTATTATGTGTGATAAGTTTCTAGTAAACATAACACATAAAAGCCTCCTACTAATTATCAATAAAACATATAATGCTAAGAGTAAATTTTTAAAGTTCTCACTATACTAAAAAAATTTTAACTATGTGGGGTGATGAATGTATTAACTTTATTGTATTCAGTTCAGTTCAGTCACTCAGTCGTGTCTGACTCTTTTTCACGCCATGAATTGCAACACACCAGGCCTCCCTGTCCATCACCATCTCCCAGAGTTCACCCAAACTCTTGTCCATCGAGTTGGTGATGCCATTCAGCCATCTCATCCTCTGACGTCCCATTCTCCTGCTCCCAATCCCTCCAGCATCAGAGTCTTTTCCAAGAGTCAACTCTTTGTACCAGGTGTCCAAAGTACTGGAGTTTCAGCTTTAGCATCAGTCCTTCCAAAGAACACCCAGGGCTGATCTCCTTTAGAATGGACTGGTTGGATCTCCTTGCAGTCCAAGGGACTGTCAAGAGTCTTCTCCAACACCACAGTTCAAAAGCATCAGTTCTTTGGCGCTCAGCTTTCTTCATAGTCCAACTCTCACATCCATACATGACCACTGGAAAAACCATAGCCTTGACTAGACGGACCTTTGTTGGCAAAGTAATGTCTCTGCTTTTGAATATGCTATCTAGGTTGGTCATAACTTTTCTTCCAAGGGGTGTGTCTTTTAATTTCATGGCTGCAGTCACCACCTGCAGTGATTTTGAAGCCCCAAAATATAAATTATGACACTGTTTCCCCATCTATTTCCCATGAAGTGATGGGACCAGATGCCATGATCTTAGTTTTCTGTTATTGCATTAACATATATCAAATCATTTCACTGGGTACCTTAAACATATACATTGTTATATATCAATTGCATCTCAATAAAACACGAAGAACACCCCCCAAAAAAAACCCATTTATTTAATTTGTAAACTCAGCAATAGTGAATGCATGTATCTCTGCCACCCCCACCCAAAAAAAGGAACACATGTTATCTCCATGTATATGTATAAATGGTGTTTATCAACATAGGGTTTGTACTGTGTATGTTTTACTTTTTGGAACTACATTGATGAATGCTCAGAGAGATTACATATTTTTGCATTATAAGCAATATTATATGTGAATATTCCTATATGTGCTTCTTTGCATACTTTTGAAGTTGTCCTTTGAAAGGAATTATCTATTTATGGTAAATTTCTAGTAGAGTTGCTCAGTCAGTGAATCTACAATATTTATACATATATTGCCAAAATGTTTTACAGCAAGATCAAATCAGTTTATACTTTGATCAATACTGAATGACATTATTTACTTCCTCTTCCTTTTCCCAATATACTGGGTAAAAGAGTAATCACACTCTTGGTTAATCTATATTGATTAGTAATGAAATCAAATAAGTTTATAGCTTTAAAATATTTTTGTATTTTTTTCTTTTTCGTTCTTTTTTATGCAATTGCCTGTACATGCCCATTGTACATTTTCCAATAAAGTATTTTTCTCTCCTGGATTTATAACATTATAACAGACTTTTGTATATACAACATAGAAGAGCTTTTTAATATGCAAATATTTCCAAAATAATAATTTGCATTTAAATTCTGCTTATTTCCACCTTTGGGCATACAGTACATAGCTGCTTAACATGTTCATATAATACAATAAGTCTTTAATAAATTTTTTTCTTCTAGTTTTATTGAAATATAACTGACATAGAGATCTGTATAAGTTTCAGGTGTACAGCATTAAGATTTTACTTATATATATGTACAATGAAATGATTACCAGAAAAGCTTAGTGAATATCCATCACATGAGATAGATACAAAGTAAAAGAAAAAGATTTTTCCTTGTAATGAGAATTATTAGGATTTACTCTCTTAACTTTCATATAAAACATACAGCAGTTTTAATTATGCTAAATCATGTTGTACATTACATCTCTAGCACTTATTTATCTTATAAGTAAAAGTTTGTTAAGTGTTGACTACCTTCATCTAATTCTCTGTTTCCCTACCCCCACCTCTGATAACCACAAATCTGATCACTTTTCTCCATGAGTCTGTTTTTTAAGTATAATTGACCTATAACACTATATTAGTTCCTAGTGTATTTGAAATTTGACATTTGTATATATTGCAAAATCATTACCATGATAAGTCTAGTTACCATCTGTCACTATACAAAGATACTATATTATTATTGACTACATTCCCCATTCTGTAAATTTCATCCTTGTGACTCATTTCTTTTGTAACTCTGATAGTTTGAACATCTTAATTTCCCTCATCTATTTCACTCATCTCCTCACCTTTCACTCCTTTGGCAATCACCTGTTTATTCTCTGAATCTAGGACTCTGTTTCCATTTAGTTATGTCTGTTCACTTGTTTGGTTTCTAAGCTACCATATATAAGTGAAATCATGTAGTATTTGTCTTTGACTTACTTCACTTATCATAATGCCCTAGAAATCCATCCAAGTTGCTTCAAATGGCAACATTTTGTTATTTTTTTATGACTGAGTAGGATTCCATTGTATATATCCATTTATCTTTATCCATTAATTTATGGGCACTTAAAATGGGCTATTGTGGATAATGCTACAATAAACATAGCTGTACACATATCTTTGAATTAGTGTTTTTGTTTTCAGTAGATAAATATCCAGGAATAGAATTGCTAGGGTCATATGGTAGTTCTATTTTTAATTTTTTGAGGAATCTCTATACTGTTTTTCATAGTGGTTGCACCAATTTACATTCCCATCAACAGTGCCAAGGTTTCCTTTTTCTCTACATCCTCACCAACACTTATTTGTTGTCTTTTTGGATAACAGCCATTTTGACAAGTGTGAGGCCATAGCTCACTGTGGTTTTAATTTGCATTTCCCTGATGATTAGTGTTGTTGAGTATTTTTTATGTGCCTGTTGATCATTTGTCTGTTTTCTTTAGAAAAATGTCTTTTCAGGTCCTCTGCTCATTTTCAATCTTTTTTTTTTTTTTTGATGTTGAGTTCTAGGAGGTATTTGTATATTTTTGAATATTAACCCTTTATCCAATATATTGTCTGTGACTATCTTCTCCTAGTCAGTAGGTGGCCTTTTTATTTTGTTGATAGTTTCACTTTCTGTGCAAAAACCTTTTTAGTTTGATATAGTGCCATTTGCTTATTTTTGCTCTTCCTTGAAGAAACAGACAAAAATTTATTATTAAAATTGACATGAAAGATGGTACTGTGTATGTTTTCTTCTAGGAATATTTTTTGTTTCAGGTCTTGGATTTAAGTCTTTAATCTATTTTCACTTTGTTTTTGTATATGGTGTAACAAAGTAATCCAGTTTGATTCTATTACCTGTAGTTATCCAGTTTTCTCACCATCATTTATTGAAGAAGTTGTCTTTTCCCCACTGTATATTCTTGCCTCCTTTGTTATAGATTAATTTACCAAATAAGTGTGAGTATATTTCTGGGTTTGTTATTCTGGTCCATTGATATCTATCTGTCTGTTTTGTGCTAGTACCATACTGTTTGGTTACTGAAGCTCTGTAGTATAGTATAAATCAGGAAACATAATATCTCCAAATTTGTTGTTCTTTCTCAAAATGACTTTGGTTATTTAGGATCATTTGTGTTTTTACACATATTTTAGAATCATTTGCTCTAGTTCTGTGAAAAATGCTATAGGTGTTTTGATAGGAATTGCACTGAGTCTGTCGATTTCCTTGGTTACTATGGTCATTTTAACAATATTAATTCATCCAATCTATGAACAAGGTATATCTTTCCATTTGTCTGTGCTATCTTCAAATTCTTTAATTAGAGCTTCTTTTATTTCCTTAATTAGATTTATTCCCAGGTATTTTATTCTTTTTGATGCAATTGTAACTGGGCTTATTCACTTAATTTCTTTTTGATAATTAGTTGTTAAAGTATAGAAATACAATAGACTTCTGTATATTAATTTTGTATCCTGCAGCTTTTCTGAATTCATTTCTTTCTGTGGATTTTTGGTGGCATCTATAGGATTTTCTATACATAGTACCATGTCAGCTGCCACTTCCACTGTATAATTGTAAGGGATTTGATTTAGGTCATACCTGAATGGCTTAGTGGTTTTCTCTACTTTCTTCAATTTAAGTCTGAATTTTTCAATAAAGAGTTTATGATTGGAGCCACAATCAGCTCCCAGTGTTGTTTTTGCTGACTGTGTAGAGCTTCTCTGTCTTTGGCTGCAAAGAATATAATCTGTCTGATTTCCCTATTGACCATCTGGTGATGTCCATGTGTAGAGTGGTCTCTTGTGTTGTTGGAAGAGAGTGTTTACTATGACCAGTGCATTCTCTTGACAAAACTCTGTTAGCCTTTATCATAAATAGATGTTGAATTTTTGTTGCAAGCTTTTTCTGCATCTATTGAGATGATCATATAATTTTCATTCTTTTTAATGTGTATCTGAATATCATATCAGTCATTCTCTTAATGGTCTCTATCTTTAATGTTATACATAGAAAGGCAGTTGTCCTCTTCTTTAAATTTAAATATTCACCAATATTTACTGGCTCTTTAATTTTTTTTTTACTTTAGACTTTTGCCTTTTTATTACATCTGGAAATTATTTATATATACCATATGAAAAAGGGATTTAACTTTTGGTCAAATTATTAACTAGTTTTCCACCTATTAAATGATTCACATTTTCCCACTGCTTTTAGGCTACCTTTAGCATATACTAAGAACTTGCATGTAATTGCAACTGTTTCAAACTTTCTACTTTATTCTAGAATTTTTTCTTGCAGCAATGATTTTTTGTTTGTTTGTTTGTTTTTGTTTTTTCCTTTTATAGTATGTTTTGGAAGTCTGTCACTAATTTTTATTATTCTTAAAAAAAATTTCCACACACTTGTTATTTTTCATTTCAAATAAACTTAATCATTTAAAATATTTATGTCCTTTAGTAAAATTTTTAGATCTTTATCATGAGTCTGGCATGTTACCCAGTTTTATATCTAGGCACTTNTTTTCCTTTTATAGTATGTTTTGGAAGTCTGTCACTAATTTTTATTATTCTTAAAAAAAATTTCCACACACTTGTTATTTTTCATTTCAAATAAACTTAATCATTTAAAATATTTATGTCCTTTAGTAAAATTTTTAGATCTTTATCATGAGTCTGGCATGTTACCCAGTTTTATATCTAGGCACTTTCCTTTAATATGAAGTAATATGAAGATTTATTCTATAAATCTGATAAAGAAAAGTTTTTGGTTTTTCATATTTAACTCATATAAAGTACTTAAATTGATTTTAAAAGTTCTTTAGTCTGACTTTTTTGTGTTTTCCTTGTATGCAGTCATAATGTCTGTAACTAATGGTAATTGATAGTTATATCTTTTGTGTATTCATGTATTTACTTAACCTTACTGCATTGATTAAAAATCTACAATACATATTTTCCTATAATAATCAAAGTGCTATTATACCCAATTATCTTTTTGCCTTTTAAAAAAATCTTTTCTCCTTTGACTTAATAAGGGTGTCTGTAGTATTTTATAAATAAGATATTTTTTATTTTATGTTTAGAATATACATTTTATAATATCAAGGATTATTCTTTACACTCCTAATTTGTCAAATTTTTAATTTTTTTCAACTAAGAATGGATTTGGAATTTATCAAATAGGTTTTTAGTATCTTTCAGTACAGGTTTTCTTCTGTGATATGCTAATATAATTAATCATATTAAATCAAGCTTCCTAATATTTTTCCATTCATGCTTTTATTTTCTGATAAGTGTTAAAGAGTTTTTTTTTTGTCTTTTTAATTAAACATTTTAAATGATTCAAAAGGATAACCTTGACTTAAAAATATGTTGAGAAACAGCAGATGTGCAAATATGATTGCCTTTAAGTTTTATGGAAATGCATAATCAGGATCTTTGCTGGATAAGGTTGATCTATAAAAGACAAGAAGAAAGCTGGAATATAATGCCATTTCTACCCCTACTTGTTTTCATTCCTTTACCTCTAAAGAAGTGCTCTGTTAAAATATTTCACTCATTTAGATGTTGTTGTATAAGTGGTCTTAAGAATTTGTATGAGTGTTTCTGACTGTCTATGCCTATCTATGTGCATACTATGTATACAGTATCTTTTGTCCTATAATATAAATTTTCTCTCCTCCTCTAGCCTATCAGTGTTGCTGTCCAACTGATTCTGAGCCCCACTAAAACTTTTTAGGGTTTCCTAGGCTACATGTCTTTATTTATCTTATTGCATGGCTGTACTTCTATTTCCTAATCCTAGAAAATAAGAGACTCTAAAAACCAATAGAAGCTACTATATTGAACACAATGGAGGTTTTTGTGGGAATGTAAGACTGTCACTTACGATTGACTCAGTTCCTTTTCAACTGTGTCCCACTCTGATCTGTCAGTCTGATCCCTAGTCCTTAGNTATTTCCTAATCCTAGAAAATAAGAGACTCTAAAAACCAATAGAAGCTACTATATTGAACACAATGGAGGTTTTTGTGGGAATGTAAGACTGTCACTTACGATTGACTCAGTTCCTTTTCAACTGTGTCCCACTCTGATCTGTCAGTCTGATCCCTAGTCCTTAGCTCATTCATTTTTTTGTAATAAGTTAATTGAGATAAAGTAAGTAAATGATTCAGTTAGCTTTCTAAGTATTGTTCAAGCACCATGATCATCTATATTTTTACTTTTCCCAGTGAATTTCTTAAGTGTTCTTAAGAAAGTTAGTTTATAATTTCTTTAATTTTATAGGAAAATGACTAAACATCACGGTTTATAGCATATTATTATTGATAAAACACGCATTTTTTGCTCTTTCTTACCCTAGACTTTTTTTTTCCTAAATGTCCATTTTAATGGTGTTATTACATAGCCCACCTATCACAGCAGATGATTATTAGTGTGGCAAATCATTCAAAATGAACAAATTTCAATGTGATATCTATAAACATCTATGCATATTTTAAATTCAAAATGTAGTGCTTTCTTTTCTTTTTAAGAGCTCCAATTATAAATTATTTGTCACAAAATATAATTTAGAAATAAACCCAATTGTTAATATATACCAACTTCATGTTTGTAAAAGAAAAGAAAAAACTCTTTGTAAAGGTGCAAAAAAAAGTGCATTAATACATATCTTCATGAGACTTTAATTCTACCTGCAGTGTATGCTATAATATAATCCAATCAGGTAACCGTTTAGACTTAAAATGAATTTTAAGACTTTTTTCTTGCTATTTTTCTGTCATTTGTTTAAAACTTCAAGTGTAAAAGAAATAACAAATTACTGTGTAGATAGCAATTAATGTTCCTTGTTTCTTATGTTTTCCGACATTGTCAAGAGAAACTAAACTAAACTGAATCAATAATATTTTAATAGGTTCTTATATTGTAGTTGGTTTTGTTAAAAAAGTAGCAATGACATAATGTTTGATTAATAGTGATGTATATCACATTTAGAAAACATACTTACAAGATAGCCTTGTTTAAATTTGACTTTAGTTTGAAAAAACTCAGAGCTACCTGGAAGCAGATTTATATGGTATTTTTATCACTAGAGCAGAAGATTGTTTTGCTACTGTTGTTAACATTTCTGGTGTTAAAAAAAAAAGTAATTTAAATTCAAACAGACTCTTCTACAGCTTATTTGTCTGGACAGAAATTACTTCTGAATTTAATTACCTTGTATCAAAGAATGATCATAGAAATTAAGTCTGCAACATCAATGTCAATTACTTTTTCTTTTTAAGGGTTAGCTAGAATACTAAATAGAAGTCATTTATAATAGCATTTCCATTGTTTTTCCAAAGAATGCACATAGAACAATATGAATATAAATAAGCAAAGTATTTCTCACTCATTGTCCCTAATAATTTCTTATTTCTTTTACAACTTTAGCCTTTTACTTAGTGTTTCTCAAATTGCTTTGTGATTCACATGCATTAGTAGCACTTAAGGTATCAGTTAAAATGAAGACTTCTGAGTTCTGTCTCAGGTGGGCAAAGTCAGAATCTCTAGATGTGGGTCTGGGAATATTAATTTTTCATTTCCCAGGGTGATCCTGAGACTCAGTAAAGGTTGTGAACCACTCTTTCAAGGGTACAGGTTTTGAAACTATCCTCAATGTATTCCTCTTGACACAGCCACACCCATATGTATGCTAATAGCTCCAAAACCTTTATCTGTAGCAAGAATCTCTTATGACAGCCAGACTATATTTAACTCTTTATCACTCCACATGACTCACAGCACACACACACACATACATACTACTCCCCCTTTTATCTGTGCTCCTCTTGAAATCAAATGCCAACCACCCACCACAATATGATGCCAACCATAATGACTTAATCACAAGTCTTGTCAGTTCTATTTTTTCATGTATTTTACTCTATCTACTTCTCTCTTGATGGATAACATCAACATCTTCTTCACTGATTTCCCTAGTTCTTTTTGGTCCCTCTCTAAAATTTTCTCTAAGCAACAGCAATAGTAATCCTTTTAAAATATAGATATGATCATGTAACTTCCCTGCTTAAAACCCACTTCACTGGTCCCCTATAAGCATCAAGATAAAAGTTCACATTTACTAAATTCTCATAACTATTCGCCATCTTCGTCTTTATCTTTCTGTTTATCTTATCATTCCTCCCTCTCTCCATTGGTAAATTTTGTTCCAGCCTTAGAGAAATAACAATTTTCAGTTTTAGGAATAAGCTATGCTCTCTCTTTTCTCCATACAAGTTATCAAGTCGTTATGAAAATTTCCACTTACTTGTTTCCTCTTCTAAATGTAAATTGTTTACCTCTCTATCCCCAGTGCCAAACACAGTTCCTAATACATAGTATCAGCTCAGAAATTCTTCTTGATTGACTATATAAATGAGTAACAATGTTTATTTGTATATATTAATAATATATAATATAGCATTTAAAGACATGGACTCTGGAAACATTCAGTTAAACTCTTGCTTTGTGACTTATGTAGCTTCAAAAAAAAATTAAATTTCTCTGTGTGTTATATCACTAATCTTTAAAGAATTATAATAATAGGCACTATCCCTTGAGACTTTCATGAAGACTCATATATGAGAAAATACACACAAAATTATTAGAAAGTGTCAAGCACACAGATGGTACTCAATAAAGTAAAAAGCGAAAGTCACTCAGTCTTGTCTGACTCTTTCCAACTCCATGGACTGAAGCCCACCAGGCATCTCTGTCCGTGGAATTCTCCAGGCAAGAATATTGGAGTGGTTTCCCTTCTCTAGGGTATCTTCCCAACCCAGAGATTGAACCCTGGTCTTCCACATAGCAGGCGGATTCTTTACCAACTTTTCCCAAAACAAATAAAAGAATTAGCAATTTAGACATAGAAAAGATCTCAGAAATTATCTATCCCAATTCACAGACATACAGAAAGAAGACCAGAAGTTTTTTATGACCTAGCAATGTCACACAGCTGGACAAGTGTCAAGATCAAACTTGTGTGCTCCAAATTTATTGTTTCTGTTAAATAACAATACTAACCACATTGGTTTATTATAATAGGAAATATTTATAAATAAAAACAACAATGGCAGAATTGACATGGAGGGGAGAATGCTACAGCACAACCTGAAATGACCAGGAGACATAATTATAACAAAATAATTTTTATAATGAGGTAAAGTTTACAACTTGTTAAGAACTTTAGCAATACTCATATACATCAAAAAGTTCTGAAATTGGTCTTTTATTGGGGAGGATAAGCATTTATATGGAGGGCAATAAATAAAAATTATTTTGAAAATTTAGAGGGAGTTTTATTTTTTAAATAAATCTTATAAAAATGCTGTAAATAGCAATTATCTTATAAAATGAACGACCACAATCTAAATATATATCTACCCAAGGAGATTCCAGCATGTCACTGGAACAAATATATATATATGTGTGTGTGTGTGTGTGTGAATTTTGTCACAGTGGTGACAGCAGTAAGAGAAATTTCCAGCACCTGTCTCCAAGGAAACTGCATGGGGGCAATTTATCCAGAAGTAGTGACCTCTCTCACAGGGAAAAGGACAGCAAGTGAGTAAGTGCCTTGCTACTCCAGTTGTGTAGGTCATAGCTAGAGAAACCCAGTTCTCACCAACAGTACCCAGAGTCAGTTCAGTTCAGTTCAGTGGCTCAGTCATGTCCGACTCCTTGTGACTCCATGAATTGCACCACGCCAGGCCTCCCTGTCCATCACCATCTCCAGGAGTTCACTCAGACTCACGTCCATCAAGTCCGTGATGCCATCCAGCCATCTCATTCTCAGTCGTCCCCTTCTCCTCCTGCCCCCAATCCCTCCCAGCATCAGTGTCTTTTCCAATGAGTCATCTCTTCACATGAGGTGGCCCAAGTACTGGAGTTTCAGCTTTAACATCATTCCTTCCAAAGAAATCCCAGGATTGATCTCCTTCAGAATGGACTGGTTGGATCTCCTTTCAGTCCAAGGGACTCTCAAGAGTCTTCTCCAACACCACAATTCAAAAGCATCAATTCTTCGGCGCTCAGCCTTCTTCACAGTCCAACTCTCACATCCATACATGACCACAGGAAAAACCATAGCCTTGACTAGATGGACCTTAGTCAGCAAAGTAATGTCTCTGCTTTTGAATATACTATCTAGGTTGGTCATAACTTTTCTTCCAAGGAGTAAGCGTCTTTTAATTTCATGGCTGCAGTCACCATCT
>SJYX01020004.1:89711-106881 GCA_006410675.1 Oreotragus oreotragus
GAATATACTATCTAGGTTGGTCATAACTTTTCTTCCAAGGAGTAAGCGTCTTTTAATTTCATGGCTGCAGTCACCATCTGCAGTGATTTTGGAGCCCTCCAAAATAAAGTATGACCCTGTTTCCACTGTTTCCCCATCTATTTCCCATGAAGTAAAGGGACCGGATGCCATGATCTTCGTTTTCTGAATGTTGAGCTTTAAGCCAACTTTTTCACTCTCCTCTTTCACTTTCATCAAGAGGCTTTTTAGCTCCTCTTCACTTTCTGCCATAAGGGTGGTGTCATCTGCATATCTGAGGTTATTGATATTTCTCCTGGCAATCTTGACTCCAGCTTGTGCTTCATCCAGCCCAGCGTTTCTCATGATGTACTCTGCATATAAATTAAATAAGCAGGGTGACAATAAACAGCCTTGACATACTCCTTTTCCTATTTGGAACCAGAGTACTGAGGTGGAACCTCTATGACTGAAGGAAGAGAGGAGTTGAGAGAAAGACAGATGAGAATTTCATAGAGCATTAAAAGGGTTTCATTCAGTGGGATGTCAACCTAGAAGTCTCTGAGAGTAACACATCCTGGGATCTCCCTACTAGAGCACGCCAGAAGCTCAGTGCTAAACACTTTTCTCACTCAACTTTGTGGATGGCTCCTTGTGCATGCTCTGTGTGGCGTAGTGAGAGAGAACTCTCGTAGATAGGGAGTATACTCTTAAATCAGGCATGGTCTGTGAGCAAGGGAGAAACAACAGACTTGAGCTATACAGCAAGCTTCTGAAAAAAGAGAAGTTTTCAGTAGCCATACTGGTGAGTTGTAAGAATCAGAGAGGACATAAAAGCTTAAGAATTCTGCCACAAAAGGGAACAATAAAAGTGGAGCAGGTATATCCATAAAAAGTTGACAAAAAGGAGGTTCCTTAAGAAACTAAGAAACTAAAAACAGAGCTACCATATGACCCAGAAATCCCATTCCTGGGCATATATCCAGAGAAAAATATGATTCAAAAGGGTACATACACCCCAATATTCATTGCAGTGCTGTTTACAGTAACCAAGACATGGAAGCAATCTAAATGCCCATGGACAAGTAAATGGATTAAAAAACTGTGATGTGTGTATGTATATATATATAGGTTTTCCAGATGGTGCTAGTGGTAAGGAAACTGCCTGCCAATGCAGGAGATGTAAGAGATGTGGGTTCGATTCCTGGGTCAGGAAGATCCCTTAGAGAAGGGCATAGCAACCCTTTCCAGTATTCTTGCCTGGATAATCCCATGAACAGAGGAGCCTGGCGGGCTATAGTCCATGGGGTTGCAAAAAGTCAGACACTAAAGCAATTTCTTACTCTCAAACTTGCATTCACTCTCTCTCTCTCCCCTGATGGCTCAGATGGTAAAGAATCTGTCTGCAATGTGGGAGACCTGAGTTAGAGCTGTGGGTTGGGAAAATCCCCTAGAGAAAGGAATGGCAAACCACTGCAGTATTCTTGCCTAGAGAATTCCATGGACAGAAGCTACAGTTCATGAGGTCACAAAGAGGCAGACACAACTGAGTAACTAACACTTTCTTGCACTTTCATACACACATACACACACACATACATACATGCATATATACTCACACATATAATGGAATATTACTCAGCCATGAAAAAGAATGAAATGATACCATTTGCAGCTATATGAATGGACCTAAATACTATCATACTGAGTAAAGGCAAATACTAAGTCAAAGGCAGATATCATATGATATCACTTATATGTGGAATCTTAAAGGGTACAAATGAAGTTATTTACAAAACTGAAATAGAGTTACAGATATAGGAAATAAACTTATGGTTACCAGGGGGTAAAGGGAGGCAGATTGGAAGTTTGGGATTGATATGCTGCTATATTTAAAATGGTTCAGCAACAGGGACCTACAGTATAGCACAGGGAACTCTGCTCAATACTCTGTAATAAGCTAAATGTGAAAGTAATTTGAAAAAGAACAATTACATGTACGTGTACGACTGAATCTTTAAGTTCTTTTTAAAAAAGACATTTTAAAGTATTAAAATTAAAAATTAAATGGAAATAAAAGTCACTCAGTCATGTCCGACTCTTTGTGACCCCATGGACTGTAGCCTACCAGGCTCCATCCATGAGATTTTCCTCATTCCAGGATGTCTGGCTCTAGGTGAGTGATCACACCATCGTGATTATCTTGGTTGTGAAGATCTTTTGTACAGTTCTTCTGTGTATTCTTGCCACCTTTGCTTAATATCTTCTGCTTCTGTTAGGTCCATATCATTTCTTTCCTTTATCAAGCCCATCTTTTCATGAAATGTTCCCTTGGTATCTCTAATTTTCTTGAAGAGATCTCCAGTCTTTCTTATTCTGTTCTTTTCCTCTATTTCTTTGCATTGATCGCTGAGGAAGGCTTTCTTATCTCTTCTTGCTATTCTTTGGAACTCTGCATTCATTGTATTCTTGCCACCTTTGCTTAATATCTTCTGCTTCTGTTAGGTCCATATCATTTCTTTCCTTTATCAAGCCCATCTTTTCATGAAATGTTCCCTTGGTATCTCTAATTTTCTTGAAGAGATCTCCAGTCTTTCTTATTCTGTTCTTTTCCTCTATTTCTTTGCATTGATCGCTGAGGAAGGCTTTCTTATCTCTTCTTGCTATTCTTTGGAACTCTGCATTCAGATGCTTCTATCTTTCCTTTTCTCCTTTGCTTTTTGCTTCTTTTCTTTTCACAGCTATTTGTAAGGCCTCCCCAGATAGCCATTTTGCTTTTTTTGCAATTCTTTTTCTTCGGGATGGTTTTGATCCCTGTCTCCTGTACAATGTCACGAACCTCCATCCATAGTTCATCAGGCACTCTGTCTATTAAATCTAGTCCCTTAAATCTATTTCTCACTTCCATTGTATAATCATAAGGGATTTGATTTAGGTCATACCTGAATGGTCTAGTGGTTTTCCTTACTTTCTTCAATTTAAGTCTGAATTTGGCAATAAGGAGTTCATATTCTGAGCCACAGTCAGCTCCTGGTCTTGTTTCTGCTGACTGTATAGAGCTTCTCCATTTTTCGCTGCAAAGAATATAATCAGTCTGATTTCAGTGTTGACCATCTGGTAATGTCCATGTGTAGAGTCTTCTCTTGTGTTGTTGGAAGAGGGTGTTTGCTATGACCAGTGGCATTCTCTTGGCAAAACTCTATTTGCCTTTGCCCTGCTTCATTCTGTATTCCAAGGCCAAATTTGTCTGTTACTCCAGGTGTTTCTTGACTTTCTACTTTTTAAAATTTCACAAAATTTACTGTTTTTAGTGAGGATCAAGCCATTTTTCCTGTATAAACACAAGTCGGATTGATGGAAATCTTTAGCTTTCAGAATTATGAAAAATGTTGATTTTGACAATTTTTGCCTGTTTCTTCATTGCTTTTATGGAGGAGCAGTGTCTCAAAAGTCCCTACTTCCCTATTCTAGGAGAACCATGGATAGTTATGTTTGGTGAAATTTGAATTTCTCTAATCTTCATTTTTTTAAGTCACATTTATTTTCTTATATTTCTCTTCTAAGTCTTTCTAGTTTTCTTTCCCCTTCAAGACTACTTTCCCTTAGTTCACAAAGCATTGTTACAATAGTTACTATAGAGTGAATTTTATTTATTTATTGGAAAATTATAGCATTTGGGTCACCTCAGGGTGAATGTCAGTTAATTCTGTTTCCCTTGATAATTTGTCAGAATTTCCTGGTCTTTGATATTGAACATATTTTAATTGTCTCTTGAATATTTTTAATACTACAAAGATTCTGAGTCTTTAAAAAATCCTATGAGTTTTTTTATATTGTCAATTGAAACAATTAGATTTAGGCCACATGTTTCAACTTGCCTTCTTTTGTCTGTGGTTCTAATTTAAGTTCAGTTTCCAAAGCTTTAACAGTAGTATTTAGATCTGTCCACAGAGACTTTGGGTATGCTCTATAGGGTCATATATGATGCACAAACAATTTGGATATGAGTCCAGAATACATTGGCAACTTTATGGGATCCCATTTTCAAGTCCCTTCTTCTCCCTGACCTCCCTCATATTCTCCATCTCACAATGGTCCTGCCTCTTGGTTATTGCACTAGAAAACCAGGGTGTTTTTACTTTCTGCTTTGTCACAGACTCTATATCTGGCTGTGTTTCTAGGGTCAAGTGGAAGGAGAGTAGAGAGAGAATAAGCAACAGACTTGCCCCCAAACTATCTTTGGGCCACAGTTCTTCCAATAATAGAGAATTATCTGTCCTCAGAGTTTCAGGCACCTGCTTGCCTATTGCTGTACAACTACAACAGGGTTGTAGTACCAGGAATGGGGCTTGTGACATTCTCCTTCCCTTGACTCAGACCAGAAAGAGATGACTTCTCCTGAACTTCTATCTGTACTTACTTGTTGCACTTCCAGGAAAAGGCCATATTTGAGTCTAAGTCGGGACCTACAGAAGTGAAAAAGTAAGAAAATTTGGTGACTCAGTGCCAGATTGTTCATTCTTCCAGTTCTGATTTTTCCCAGCTCCATCTTGCTATCATTTATTTTTCAGACACCCCACATACCTGCTCCATTCAATCTAAAGGATTTTAGTTACTTTCATTATAGGGGAGAGCCAGAGTGGAGTATGTTTACTCTGTTTTCACAGGAACTGGCATTCTGTTATTTTTTGAGACATTGGAAATCATTTCTGTTATTAGTTAGAAATATTCTTTAAATTCATTCAAGCTTACAATATAAAAAATTGTGTGCAATGAACTTATGATGGTATAAATAGCATCCTTGATTTTAAAAAATGATTTAAAAATCCCTCTCTCAAAAAGGAGGATTGAAAACTTATTTCCAGTGATATATTTTTATTCATATGTTACAATATGGGATGAAATAAGTTCTTCTACTCTCCATTTGCAGTTATGAGTAAGTCCATCCACAATATACCTCTTTGAGTTAGAGTAATTACTAACTTAGAACAGTGAGTTTTGCTGTGACTTGAAGTGAAAGTGAAGTGATATCGCTCAGTCTTGTCGGACTCTGCAATTCCATGGACTGTAGTCTACCGGGCTTCTCTGTCCATGGGATTTTCCAGGCAAGAGTACTGAAGTGGGTTGCCATTTCCTTCTCTAGGGGATCTTCCTGACCCAGGGATCGAACTCAGGTCTCCTGCATTGCAGGCAGATGCTTTACCCTCTGAACCACCAGGGAACTGTGACTTGAGGACCTGGTTAAATAAGTGTTAGTCGCTCAATCCTGTCCGACTCTTTGCAACCCCATGGACTGCAGCCTGCCAGGCTCCTCAGTCCATGAGATTTTCCAGGCAAGGATACTGGAGTGGCTTTCCATTTCCTTCTCCAGGGGATCTTCCCAATCCAGGGATCGAACCCAGGTCTCCTACACTGCAGGTAGATCCTTTACCGACTGAGCTACAAGAGAAGCCCTGGTCAAATAAGGCTTATTAAATCTTCTCCCAAGTAATCTCAGACGTTCAAAACACATATGAAAACATCTCCAGTGAAATTGTACTGGTAGCTCTAATACTAATACTAATAAGTATGTGAGTTTTATACACAAGATCATTATTCAAAAGTTTAAATTTCTCATTTATGTAGTATTACAAATAGAAATTATGTCCTTGGGGAAAATCCAAGGGAGCTCTCACACCCTTAAGTGAGGACAAAATAATTCAAATACAAACAATGCTCAAACTGATGATTTTATGCAAGTTCACTCTGAACTACTACCTAGATTAGTTTTTATCTGTTTTGGGGGCCAGGGATCTTTTAAAAAATCAAATGAAACCTAGGTCCATCTTCCCAGAAAAAGTATATAGATATGTGTGTATATAATATTTATATACATTTTCAGGGGTTCCATATACTCCCAAAGTCTAGATTAAAAAAAACCCTTGCCGAGACCTGGGTTTGACCCCTGGGTCTGGAAGATCCCCTAAAGAAGGAAACGGCAACCCACTCCAGTACTCTTGCCTGGAAAATTCCATGGATGGAAGAGTCTGGTGGGCTATAGTCCATGGGGCCCCAAAGAGTTGGATACGACTGAGCGACTTCACTTTCAATTTCTTTCTTGCCCTAGAAATGAACGTTCTGTAAATTCGTATTTTCACCCCCTTTTTCTTGAGTCCCAGACTTTTATTTTTGATTATGTATGAGAAAACTCTGCCTGCTGTTTATGTATACTGAAGCCACCTCAAATTGAACTATCATACCAAACTTGCCACTTTACCCCATTTTTCTTTTCCCAGTTAATGGATTCACCATCTACCTAGTCACCAAAACTAAAAGCCTAGGAGTCATTTCTACTTTAAAAAAAATTAATTTCAGCTGTTCCTTTTCACTTAAAAAATTATTTATTTGTTTATTTTTGGTTGCGCTGGGTCTTCATTGCTATGTCCAGGCTTTCTCTAATTGTGGTGAGTGAGGGCTACTTTTCATTACTACGCATGGGATTCTCATTGCAGTGGCTTCTCTTGTGGAGCATGGGCTCTAGAGGGCATGGTCTTCAGTTGTTGCAGCACAGGGGCTCAGTAGTTGTGGTTTGCAAGCCCTGGAGTACAGGTTCAGTAGTTGCTCTGTGGCTTGTGGAATCTTCTTGAACCAGAGATCAAACCTGTGTCCCCTGCATTGACAGGCAGATTCTTATCCACTGTACCACCAGGGCAGTCCCCTAGGAGTCATTTCAGAAACATCTCACTCACACCTTGCTTACAATCAAAACTAGCCCTGTGCATTGTGCCTACTAAGTACAGCTTAAATCTATTCCTTCATATTCATTCCCACTGAAATCTGACAGAAACCCTCATTATGTTCTATCTAATCTATTGTAGAGGGTTCTTAAATTGGCTTTCTGCCTCAGTGCTTCCATATGCATAATATCCTTCATACTATTGTCAGTTATATTTCTAAAACATGAATTTGAATATTGCATTCCCCTCTACTGCTTAAAGCAGTGATTCACAGAAATAAAATAGAAACCAGCCGATTCCTGTTTATCAAGTGAGATATCTTGTGGAAGCTCAATATATTAAACAGAAAATAATGGGATAAAATTTGTTCAACATATTATTTACCAAATGTGCCATATTATGAATCTCCCCATGTGTGGGGAGCCTGTTTAAAGTAGCGCTGATCAAAGATTCACTTTAGTCTTACTCAGGCATAAGTTCCATAAGAACTTAGGATATAGCAATCCATATGGTTTGCAAGTGCCAGGTGATTTTTACAAACAAACAATTTTGTAAAATACTGATTGAATTAGGCCTAGGCAGCAAATCTAAGTAATTTAAAATGACAGAAAATGGGACATCACTATTTGACCCTGATTTATTTTTTTAACCTACTTTCTTTTATGCAGCATTTGACTATTCACAATTCTTTGAATTTTTCACAACGCATCTTGGTTCACATACCTTTGCATATCCAATTTCCTACTCCCAATGTCTGTCTTCAACTGTTGTTTTCTTGTCCTTGGAAAAACAAGAAGAAAGGTCAACTTCTCTGTGAAACATTCTGTAACTCTTTCTTTATAGAACTTATCACATTATACATCTCAGTTTCTACCATCAGCTTGATGGCAAGTACTATGTCTGATTTCTATTGTCTTTTACACATAGCATAATATTGCAATACATAAAAACTACTCAATTTTGTGTTTTAAATATTGAATTCATAAATTCATAAATCAATTAATCAATTCATGAATTGATATTAAGGATACCTTTGGATCCTTACTAAGGATCCAACTAAGGATAACAACTAAGGACAACAAATATCTTACTTAAAAAAGAAAATATAATTATTTGCCAAAAGTAAAGCATAGGGCTTACATTATTTAGGCCATAATTTATCTTAAAACACTTTGATATAAATCAAGTAATGAAAACATGGATGTGGGTCAACAGTAATGTATACCCTAGATGGAGTTGGTTAGCATCTGGAGTACTCTTATTTGAGGATACACATTCCTGTAGTGGATAGTTATCATTCCAAGGGTATGCTTCAAGTTTTGCAAGTATTTATATCTAGATTTACAACATAGGGTTCTTTAATTAGCATAAGAAATATGTGGGTTTTTTAAAAAATTTTTATTCCTTGTTGGTTATCCATTTTATCTTTTAAAACTTATTTTGTATCAAGGTATAGCTGATTAAAGAAGGAAATGGCACCACTCCAGTATTCTTGCCTGGGAAATCCCATGGACAGAGGAACCTGGCAAGCTACAGTGCATGGGGTTGTAAAGAGTCAGATATGACTGAGCAACTAAACATAGCCAATTAACAACCAATGTTGTGACAGTTTCAGGTGAATAGTGAAGGAGCTCAGGCATACATATACATGTATCTATTTCCCCCAAACTCTCCTCCCATTCAGGCTGCTGCATAAGATTGAACACAATTCCATGTGATATACAGTATGTCCTTGTTGGTTATCCATTTAAAATATAGCAGTGTGTACATATCCATCCCAATCTCTCTAACTATCCCTTCCCCTCATCCTCCCCCTCTGGCAAGTATAAGCCCATTCTTGAACTCTGTGAGTCCTTCTATATTGTAAGTTCATTGGTATCATTTATTTTTAGATTCCACATATAAGAGATGTCATACTATATTTGTCCTCTGTCTGACTTACTTCACTCAGTATGACACTCTCTATTGTTCAGTCGCTCAGTCCTATCCGACTCTTTGCAACCCCATGGACTGCAGCACACCAGGTTTTCCTGTCCCTCACTATCTCCCAAAGTTTCCCAAGTTCATGCTCACTGCATTGGTGATGCCATCCAGCCATCTGATCTTCTTGGTAGCTTCCAGTAAATGGTGTTGGATTCATGATCTCTGAAGATTTAACTTCAGGACCAGGGACCAGGTTTGATCACTCAAGAGCTTTTGTACAGCAAAGTTTTATTAAAGTAAAAAGGGTCAGAAAAAGCTTCTGAAATAGACATCAGAAGGTGGACAGAGAATGCTCCCCTTTCTAGTGTAAGCAAGGGAGTTATATACTTTTTAAATTTGTTATTGCAATAAACCAAAAGAATGTCTCAAGGTTGTAAAGATTTTACTAGACTCACTCCCACAATATGCATTTTAAGATAACAGGATTAGTCAGAAGGTTTTCAAGAAGCAGAAACTTGTCCTCAAGCAGGATACATTATTGTTATAAATTCTTACTAAGGAATGTAGAAAAAAACTTTGTCCGTTCCTCCTCCTTGAGAATTTCACAGCCCTATCTCCTCCTTGAGAGCCCCAGACCCCTTTTCTCTCCTCAGGGACCCAGACTTCTTATCACCCTGCCTAGGAATTGATTCTCTCACTCTGATACCATCTTCTTCTTCTGCCCTCAATCTTTCCCAGCATCAAGGATCACTACCTTGTTGTGGTGAAGGAGCTTGTGTAACTCAATGAATTTATGAACCATGCCATGTAGGGCTGCACAAGACAGATGGGTCATAGTGAAGAGAGTTCAGAACCACCCCAGTGTACTTGCTGTGAGAACTTCATGAACTGTGTAAAAAAACAATGATACTCTCTAGGTGTATCCATGTTGCTGCAAAGGACAAAAGAGATAAGTTTTTGTTGATAATATTAGAATAGTTCAAAATTCTAGGTGGCTGGAAAGTTGAACTGCAAGCAGATCAAACCAGTCAATCTTCAGAGAAATTAACCCTGAATATTCATTGGAAAGACTGTTGGTAAAGCTGAAGCTACAATACTTTGGCTACCTGATGTGAAGAGCTGACTCATTGGAAAATACCCTGATGCTGGGAAAGATTGAGTATGGCAGAGGATGAAGATGGTTAGATAGCATCACCAACTCAATGGACATGAATTTGAGCAAACTCAGAGAGATAGTAGAGGACAGACAAGCCTGATGTGCTGCAGTCCATGAGGGTGTAAATTGTCGGTCATGATATAGTGACTGAAAAATAAGAACAAGAAAGTTGTACAGGAAACTCCAACCCTTGTGAACAAGGATCTGGGAAGCTCAGTCTCCTGATCACTTCAAGAAAACTCACTAGATCCAAGACACTGGACTGACACGAATCCTCCACCTTAAATATGGAAATCTTGTCTTATGAAATTAGAAGACTTGCTGATCCTGCCATCAGAACATTGGTGCATCCATTTCTAAAGTAAAATTTACACCTTATGTGCAAAATGTTATCTAAATTTTTAAGGAGATAAATGATAAGGACTTCAAAGTACATGGAAGAACAGATTGTATGACTTTTCTTTTTGCTTGATAATGTATGGCAGAACTCAGCCAGATACTAGCTTTCATTGTAATATGCCATCTGGTAGTGAGGTCATCAGCAGAATATATATAACTCCTACCTATATTTCCCTACAACATTTTATTTTGAAAAATATTGAACTTACACAAAAGTTTCAAGGATAATATAATGAACGACCACATACCCTTCACCTATATTTACCAGTTATGATCAACCTAGATAGCATATTCAAAAGCAGAGACATTACTTTGCCGACTAAGGTCCGTCTAGTCAAGGCTATGGTTTTTTCAGTAGTCATGTATGGATGTTAGAGTTGGACTGTGAAGAAGGCTGAGCGCTGAAGAATTGATGCTTTTGAACTGTGGTGTTGGAGAAGACTCTTGAGAGTCCCTTGGACTGCAAGGAGATCCAACCAGTCCATTCTGAAAGAGATCAACCCTGGGATTTCTTTGGAAGGAATGATGCTAAAGCTGAAACTCCAGTACTTTGGCCATCTCATGAGAAGAGTTGACTCATTGGGAAAGACTCTGATGCTGGGAGGGGTTGAGGGAAGGAGGAGAAGGGGACAACAGAGGATGAGATGGCTGGATGGCATCACTGACTCGATGGACGTGAGTCTGAGTGAACTCGGAGTTGGTGATGGACAGGGAGGCCTGGTATGCTGTGATTCATGGGGTTGCAAAGAGTCGGACATGACCGAGCGACTGAACTGAACTGAACTGAACATAAGATTATTTCACATTTGAGCATTTTCTCTTTTTTATATGTATGTGTCTCCCCAAACCCCACATGCATTTGGTGCTTACTTTGAGAGTATTGTGTCTTTTTCTTCAGTTGCTCAGTCACGTCCGAATCTTTGTGACCCCATGGACTGCAGCACTCCAGGCTTCCCTGTTCACTAATTCCCAGAGGTTGCTCAAACTCATGTCCATTGAGTTGATGATGCCATCCAACCATCTTATCCTCTGTCATCCCCTTCTCTTGTTCTCAGTCTTTCCCAGCATCACTCTTTTCCAATGAGTCAGCTCCTTGCATCAGTTGTCAAAATATTTGAGTTTCAGCTTCAGTCCTTTCAATGAATATTTAGGATTGATTTCCTTTAGGATTGACTAGTTAGNTCTTATTCTCAGTCTTTCCCAGCATCACTCTTTTCCAATGAGTCAGCTCCTTGCATCAGTTGTCAAAGTATTTGAGTTTCAGCTTCAGTCCTTTCAATGAATATTTAGGATTGATTTCCTTTAGGATTGACTAGTTAGATCTCCTTGCTGTCCAAGGGACTCTCAAGAGTCTTCTCCAGCACCACAGTTTGAAAGCATCAGTTCTTTGGTGCTTAGCCTTCTTTATGGTCCAGCTCTATTATCCATAAGTGACTACTGGAAAAGCCATAGCTTTGACTGGATGGAACTTTGTCAGCAAAGGAATGTCTCTGCTTTTTAATACACGGTCTAGGTTTGTCATAGCTTTTCTTCCAAGGAGCAAGCATCTGTTAATTTCCTGGCTGCAGTCACCATTCATGGTGATTTTGCAGCCCAAGAAAATAAAGTCTGCCACTGTTTCCATTTTCCTCCTTATCTATTTGCCATGAAGTGATGAGACCAGATGCCATGATCTTAGTTTTTTGAATGTTGAGTTTTAAGTCAGCTTTTTCACTCTCTTTTTTCACCTTCATTAAGAGGTTCTTTAGTTCCTCATCACTTTCTGCCATAAGGGTGGCATCATCTGCATATCTGAGGTTATTGATATTTCTCCCACCAACCTTAATTCCAGCTTGTGATTCATCCAGTCCAGCATTTCACATGATGTACTCTGCCTATGAGTTAAGTAAGCAAGGTGACAATATATAGCTTTGATGTACTCCTTTCCCAATTTGGAACCAGTCTATTATTCCATGTCCAGTTCTAACTGTTGCTTCTTGACCTGCGTACAGATTTCTCAGGAAGCAGGTAGGGTGGTCTGGTATTTCCATCTCTTTGAGAATTTCCCACAATTTGTTACGATCCACACAGTCATTTTAATGTAGTCAGTGAAGCATGAAGATGTTTTTCTGAAACCCTCTTGCTTTTCCTATAATCCAAGGGATGTTGGCAATTTGATCTCTGGTTCCTCTGCCTTTTCTAAATTCAGCTTGTACATCTGAAAGTTCTCAGTTCATGCACTGTTGAAGACTAGCTTGAAAGATTTTGAGTATTACCTTGCTAGTATGTGAAATGACTGCAATTTGTGCAGTAGTTTGGACATTCTTTGGCATTGCCTTTCTTTGGGATTGGAATGAAAATTGACCTTTATCACTCCTGTAGCCACTGAGTTTTCCAAATTTGCTGGCATATGAGTACAGCACTTAACAGCATTGCCTTTTAGGATTTAAAATAGTTCAGCTGGAATTCCATCACTTCCACTTGTTTTGTTCATACTAATGCTTCCTAAGGCCCGCTTGACTTCAACACTTCAGGATGTCTGGCTCAAGGTGAGTGGTCTCTCCATCATGGTTATCCAGGTCATTAAGACCTTTTTTTTTATACAGTTCTGTGTATTCTTGCCACTTCTTAATATCTTCTTCTCCTGTTAGGTCCTTACCATTTCTATCCTTTATCGTGCCCATCTTTGCATGAAATGTTCCCTTTGTATTTCTGATTTTCTTGATGAGATCTCTAGTTTTTCCCATTCTGTTGTTTTCCTCTAATTCTTTGCAGTGATTACTTAGGAAGGCTTTCTTATCTCTTCTTACTATTCTTTAGAACTCTGCATTCAGATGAGTGTATCGTTCCTTTTCTTCTTTGCCTTTCACTTCTCTTTTCTCAGCTACTTTTAAGACCTCCTCAGACAACCATTTCACCTTCTTGTATTTATTTTTCTTGGAGATGGTTTTGGTCATTGCCTCTGGTACAATATTATGAATCCACCCATAGATCTTCAGGCACTCTTTTAGATCTAATCCTTTGAATCTCTTTGTCACTTCCACTGAATAGTCATAAGGGATTTGATTTAGGTAATATCTGAATGGCCTAGTGGTTTTCCCTATTTTCTTCAGTTTAAGTCTGAATTTTGAAATAAAGAGCTCATGATATGAGCCACGTCAGCTTCTGGTCTTGCTCTGGCTGACTGTATTGAACTTCTTCATCTTTGGCTGCAAAAAATATCAATCTGATTTGGGTATTGACCATTTGGTGAAGTCCATGTTTAAAGTTGTCTCTTGTGTCTTTGGTAGAGATATGGTGTCTATTTCATAATAATTCTCTCTTAAATTCTTCACCATGTATCTTCTAAAAACAAGGTCACAAGAGTGACTCTTATTATAACAAAAGTATAATAATACTCAACACTTTAATATAATACTGTTGTTTAATATATAATCCATACCTATATTTCCTCAGTTGTCCTTTATAGATGTTTATTTCTGTATTCATAATCAAATCAAAGAAGTGTTTTCATATTCTGTTTAGTGTCTTCAGTCTAAAGCAGTTACCTAGCCATTTTCTCTTTTTTTGTTCTTCTCTCATTTGTTTTTCATGGGACTGACGTTTCTGAGGACTACACACAAATTGTTTTCCATATTATCTATCACTAGTCTAATGGCTTCATGATTGGATTTAGTATGAACATTTTTGACAGAAATACACATAGATGATGTTTCACTCTCATTACATCACATCAGGAAGCAATACTGTCCCATTATTAATAATGTGAAGTCGGAGCACTTGATTAATATGGTATCCATCAGATTTCTCTTGTAAAAGTGGCTTTTTCCTTTGTAATTATTAAGTGACCTGTCAGGTGATATATTTAGAATATGTGAATATCTTGTTCCTCAAGCCTCTGTCCATTGATTTGATATTTTTGACTGAAGCAATTATTACACTGGTGTTTGTAAAATGTTGGTTTAAAATAAATAAATTTATATTAAAAATTCTATATTTTTAATAAAGTATGACAGAATTTTCTATAAAGAACTTTTCTCCCAACTCATCTCTTTTAATGTCATTATATATTCATGAGTTTTTTAAAAATTCAATGTGTTTCAACCTATTGCTATTATTATAATTTTTAATAGTTAAATTGCTTCAAAAGTGATTTAGTGGATTCCTCTTCAAATTGGTCCCCATAGCCTTTTGATATTTCTCCTTTTGCGTCTTAAAAAGATAGTACTACCTCACTTCATACTTTTCCTCCCCAGACTAAATTAGCTCTTTCTCCAAGGGGTCATGGTTCTCTGAATGGACAATAATATTTAGAAACTAAGATCTGTGCAATAGGTGTCCTTACTGTTCCTGAGATATCATCGCTCTTAAAACTTTTCACTGAGCAAGGCTTTTAGTTCATGAGTTCATACTAATACCTCTAATATTAATCCTGTAGCTGAGGATTTTTCTTCTTTATAACCTACGTATATTTTCCTTTTCCTCATTTAGAACTCAATTCCCTCCTAAATATCAATATATTTGCTTAATTCTATAGTTTGCATTAGTTTTATAATTATTCCTGCACACAACTGCCAACAAAAAACCTACTAAGTAAAGTTCTTGATGTCTTTGCAATTCTTTGTAGTTTTATAATATATCGCAGTGAGGATATATGTAGTCAGAGTAATATATTCAAGTGTTACTTGGTTTAATTCTATGTGTGGTTTTATAATTAATTTGATTAATAATTGCATCTTTTATTTTATAGCTTAGAGGTACCAGCTTTTGTTCAAATAATCTTCCAAATGTGTGCATTTAGGTTGTTTCCAATATGCTGTGATTATAAATAATGCCACAGTGAATAAACTTGTGCATATGTCTTTTCCTCCTAATCACTGTAGAAATGCCTTGGAGTGGGATTGTTGATTCAAAGGGCAAACACATATTTACTTTTGTTAATATTGCTGAATTTTCCACCATAAGATTAATACGATTTTGCATTCCCATTGGCATTATATGAGAGTGAACCTTTCCCCACAACTTTGTCAACAAGCTTACTGTCAAGCTTTTGAAATTTTGCCATACTAAGAAATGAGAAATGTTATTCAGTGAAGCTTTGATTTGCATTTCTCTTATAAGTGGAGTTTACTATATTTATGTGTGTTTAAGGCTAATTGGTTTGGGGGCTAATTTCACTGTTATTTCTTCCTTTTTTGGATTTCCCTGGTGGCTCAGTGGTAAAGAATCCACCTGCAATGCAGAAGACCCTGGTTCGATCCTTGGGTTGGGAAGATCCCCTGGAGGACATGACAACCCACTCCAGTATTCTTGCTTGGAGAATCCCCAGGGACAGAGGAGCTTGGTGGGCTGAAGTCCATGAAGTCACAAAGAGTGCTTAGTAAGGAGTGACTAAGCACAGCACATGGTACATCTTTTGTATGAACTATCTGTTGGGGTGTGTGTGTGTGTTAGCTGCTTGGTCATGTCTGACTCTTTGTGGCCCCATGGACTGTAGTCCCTGTCCATAGGATTCTCCAAGCAAGAATGCTGGAGTGGGTTGCCATTCCCTTCTCCAGTCTATCTGTTTATACCTGCTGTGTATTCCCTATTTTAATGAGTTTCTGATGGTTTCCTCTATTTTATGTGTGAGACTGATGATCCTTTATCTCACATCTCACTTTCCCTTTAGTTTTCAATGCAATAAAATATCAAAAGCATTATGAATCGCCTAATTTAGTTAGGCTGATGGAGAGCAAGTTACTTTACTGATCCTAGTACACTGTGACTTCTAACTCAAATAAGAGGTGGAGAGATCAAGTGGACTTATTAAGACAACCTTAATTTAATTCCTCAGTTTGCTTATCTTTCTCTTTGTGTATTGTTTGAGAAACTTATGTATTATTAAATAAACCTTTAAGAGAATCATTAAAAATTCAGGTAAAATGTCTGTTTAGAAAATTATAAAAGCAAATTATTTAAATAAGGCTGACAGTATTAAATTACTTTGTTAAACTTCACAACCCTACCTAATCATATGAATATGGAATTATGTTCAGTGTTTGCTTAGAAATCTGAAATTACATAAAATATTTTATCTTATTTGGGACATATTTAACATGAGTTTTTATAAAGATACATAATAACTTTCTTTCCTCCCAAATTATATATTTATTTCATTACTTGTTTTTTATTGTTGTTTCTTAAGAGTTATTTCATTCACAACTGTATCTCTAGTACTTATAATAATATCTGACTGGCTGTAAGTGCTTGACAATTATTTTTGAATTAATTCATGAATGATAAGATACCATAAAGAGCAGGCATAATGCAGGGAAACAGATATTAATTTTTCAACTTTATCTGCCATAAAACAATAGGTGGTAAACAATAATACAAAGGGTAATGTTACTTTACCTCTCACTCTATCTCAATTCAGGTTTTTCTAGAAATAAATTCATGTCTCTAGAGAGTGACTACCTGCTTCCCTTGCAAAGAGGAAGAAGTTAGCATTACTTGAACAGGTGGAAGTTATTTATCTCAAGATGCCCTTATCTTATGTCCTTATTTCCCCATCATCATCCCTAAAAGTAAATCATTAGAGAAAAACTAAAACATCAACTTCTGTTATATTTTAGCTGTATCTTCAATTTGTTGAGATGCCTTGGTCTACTAATATACCTTTTCTCTCTTTAAGTATTTGCTTTATTTTTCATATTATTAAATAATACATGTTCATGACAGATTATTTAGAAAAATTAGAAACCATTTGGAAAACAAGGAAACATAGGAAGAAGGAAAAGTAATCCACAGTTTTTCTCTCCTCAACAATTCATAATGTTTTGGTATATTTTTCTCCAGTCATTATTCTCAGCATAGTATTTTTAAATATACCGTATAGACATTTAAAATATTTTTAATTAATTAATTTATTTTAATTGGAGGCTAATTACTTTGCAATATTGTAGTGGTTTTTGCCATACATTGACATGAATCAGCCATGGGTGCACTATAATTATGT
>SJYX01020004.1:110194-129532 GCA_006410675.1 Oreotragus oreotragus
TGTTGCTGGAAGAGGGTGTTTGCTATGACCAGTGCATTTTCTTGGCAAAACTCTATTAGTCTTTGCCCTGTTTCATTCCGCATTCCAAGGCCAAATTTGCCTGTTACTCCTGGTGTTTCTTGACTTCCTACTTTAGCATTCCAGTCCCCTATAATGAAAAGGACATCTGGATTATTACAAAATTTAAATAAACATCATTTTACTCAAAAACATTATATTCCATCTTATGGAAGTATCAAAAATTTCTTAATTTTCCCCTGTTATCAGACATTTTGTTTCTGTTGTTCATATATTATAATGTTTTAAAGAAAGTTTTGTAAATATTCTATTCTTGCCATTGTTCTCTTAGTCTCCCAGATGTGAAATTACTGATTCAAAAGGAAGATATATAGGCAAGTTACAGTCTTAAGACTGTCCATATAGCTAGGAACTCTGATAGATATCTAGCCCTATGAGGTCATTTTAAATCCTAACAAGTATCTCATAACATGAACCTGGAAACCTATCCAAGAGGAATCCCATTACCCACTTGCAATATATGGCATTCTTCTGAACTACTAATTATACCTTTTGGCTTTGAAATTGAGGTAATTTTTGTTAAGCAATGAAGGATCTAAATGCTTGTTTTTAAGAACATGCTAACAAATTGCCAGAGATGTCATGTTTGCATTTTATAGTTTCAATTTACTCTTTATTTCACTGATAGTGTTGTTATGCTATGTCTTAAAACAACTGTATTTCATTTTTTCAATACAAAGGATCAGAAGAGACTACTCCGAATTCTCAGTCTATTTGACTTTCCCAGGGGGTTCTGAAAACACAGTTGCATTTTGGCTTACTGTTGCACATTTGCCATCTAGTGGCTAAAGTGGGAAATTGCAGACTTACACCCTCTTCAGTTGGGGGAAGAACACAATATTCACAAGAAATCCATAGAGGTGGAAAGCAAAAACTATCAATAATACTCAGTAGGAATGGGTAGGATTGCTTTATAGGAAATACCCATATTCAGTTAGGAAAAGAGCCTACCCTAAAAGGAGGTAAGGCTCAGAGAGTATCATACAGAGCTTTTCCCCAGCAAATGCTACCTCATCATCCCTATTCCCAAGCACACACTCTTCTCAGTGAAATCAGGTTCAGAGGAATATTAAAGGCAGCTTTGAAGTGTAAAACAAATCATCCCGGGCACCATGGGGTGATGGATGGATGGATGGATGGATGGAAGGAGTATTTTTCTTTGACTAGTATTTCCTAGCTGATTGTTTGAAGATGAGCCCAGATCTTGTATTTACCCTCCCTCTAAGAGTTGGACACGACTGAGCGACTTCACTTTCCCTTTTCACTTTCATGCATTGGAGAAGGAAATGGCAACCCACTTCAGTGTTCTTGCCTGGAGAATCCCAGGGATGGGGGAGCCTGGTGGGCTACCGTCTATGGGGTCGCATAGAGTCGGACACGACTGAAGCGACTTAGTAGTAGTAGTAGTAATGTTTACTCCTTTCTCCCTCTTTGTAGTTTGAGTTAATTTCTCAGGAAGTAGAACATGTGGCTAAAAAAGAGCATTTGCCCAGAATTACTGTTCCTTGTGGTCGTGGTTTGGTTGCTAAATCATGTCCGACTCTTGTGACCCCATGGATTGTAGCCTACCAGGCTTCTCTGCCCATGGAATTTTCCAGGCAAGAACACTGGAGTGGGCTGTCATTTGCTTCTCCAGGGATCCTTCCTGACCAAGGGATAAAACTGGGGTTTCCCACATTGCAAGCAGATTCTTTACCAACTGAGCCACCAGGGAAGTCCTAGTTTTCCTTAGAATTATATATATCTGGTAACTATCTCTCTGCTCCTTAACTTTTTTCATATTATCCCAAGCTAGTGGAATGACATAATTCTGAGAACATGGGTCATGCAAATTATGAGATTCTCTCTATTGATATGCAATAAAATGCTTGGATTTGGGAGGATCAAGTAAATAAAGGTAAAGAGGCAGGTGAAATAAAAGTAATAAAGGGATGAAGTAGTGAGTAGATGGGCATTCTTTCAAAAATTGTGAAAAAGGCTAAGAGCTGAACTGGTGTTCAAATTTGGTAGGACTTTCCCTTTGCTTTCAGACATATAGACCTGGGGAAGGATGAAGAAAATATTAAATGTGGGTTAAGTTAGAGACAGTGAAATATTTCAATAACAGCAGATTTATAAAAAAATATATAGTGTTTGAACCATTTCTGGGTAGCCAGTTACACGTGGTTTTTACATAAAATTACAAACTGTGAAAAAAAACAGTAAAGTGGTCAAATGCAGAGGTCCTCACGTTATCACCCCAAAATATTTTGTTACATGTATTCCAAAATCATTCATCCATGCATTTATTCATTCAACAAGGACCTACTAAGTGTACCTCAAAGTGAAAACAAAAAAACAGACGTTTTGAGTCAACAAATCCATTGCTTAGAAATTACTCCTTGATTATACTCACAGACAAGAAATGGTGATCAGTATTTTCACTAAACACTGAAATAGCAAAATACTGTAAATGATTATCAGTGATGATTAGGTTAAACTAAAGGTAAAATAAAATTCATCTTAAAAATCAAAGTACAATAGAATACTTTGCCCCTAATAAAGAGAACGAAGCAGAGTTCTGTATGCTTATACAGAAGGCTCTTTAAATTGTAAAACGTGAAACCAAGGCAATGAATACAATAATATTTTTATACATATGCATACACAAATATATAACCATATGTTTTCAGACATTCATTATGATAGTTTCTCACTGCTGGAGGTTACTTAAAAGTGCAAGAACTAAAACGAGAACAAAGCCCTATTAATTAAGATTATAAAATTTAAGACTGTTAAAGCCTAGTTTACAAAAGCTTGATCTGTGATGTGTTTACCCCATCTATACCATCTTTGAAAATAAAATAGTAAAGAAAAATATGAAGTATTTACAAACACTTTTTTGAATGAACTATAATCATGTCTGGAAGAATAGTACCATTTTAACAGGATGAACTAGGGCTCCAGGATTTGATTTTAGCACTTAAAATGGGACCAAAATTCAGGTGCTGGAGTTTGCAGCCAGCATCTTCTTATCATGGGGCTTCCTAGGTGGCTCACTAATAAAGAATCCACCTGTCAGTGCAGGTGATGTGGGTTCGATCCCTGGATCAGGAAGATCCCTTGATGGAGGAAATGGCAACCCACTCCAATATTCTTGACTGGAGAATCCCATGGACAGAAAAGCCTGATGGGCTACAATCCATGGGATCACAAAGAGTTGGACAAAACTGAGCAACTGAACATGCACGCATGAACTCAGATCTTTTTTTCTTTTTGAATTTTTATTGGAGTACAGTTGATTCACAACTTGTGCTACTTTTTTCTGTACAGCGAAGTGAATCAGTTATAGATATACACATATCCACTCTATTTTAGGTTATGTTCCTATATAGATCATTCAGTTCAGTTCAGTTCAGTCAGCTCAGTCACTCAGTCGTGTCCGACTCTTTGCGACCCCATGAATCAGGCCTCCCTGCCCATCACCAACTCCTGGAGTTCACTCAGATTCATGTCCATCAAGTCAGTGATGCCATCCAGCCATCTCATCCTCTGTCGTCCCCTTCTCCTCCTGCCCCCAATCCCTCCCAGCATCAGAGTCTTTTCCAATGAGTCAACTCTTCACATGAGGTGGCCAAAATACTGGAGTTTCAGCTTTAGCATCATTCCTTCCAAAGTAATCCCAGGACTGATCTCCTTCAGAATGGACTGGTTGGATCTCCTTGCAGTCCAAGGGACTTTCAAGAGTCTTCTCCAACACCACAGTTCAAAAGCCATTCATATCCATACATGACCACTGGAAAAACCATAGCCTTGACTAGACGGACCTTTGTTGGCAAAGTAATGTCTCTGCTTTTGAATATGTTTTCTAGGTTGGTCATAACTTTTCTTCCAGGGAATAAGTGTCTTTTAATTTCATGGCTGAAGTCACCATCTACAGTGAATTTGGAGCCAAAAAAAAATAAAGTCTGACACTGTTTCCACTGTTTCCCCATCTATTTCCCATGGAGTGATGGGACCAGATGCCATGATCTTCGTTTTCTGAATGTTGAGTTTTAAGCCAACATTTTCACTCTCCTCTTTTACTTTCATCAAGAGGCTTTTTAGTTACTCTACACTTTCTACCGTAACGGTGGTGCAATCTGCATCTCTAAGGTTATTGATGTTTCTCTTGGCAATCTTGATGCCAGCTTGTGCTTCCTCCAGCCCAGCATTTCTCATGATGTACTCTGCATATGTTACATAAGCAGGGTGACAATATACAGCCTTGACGTACTCCTTTTCCTGTTTAGAACCAGTCTGTTGTTCCATGTCCAGTTCTAACTGTTGCTTCCTGACCTGCATATAGGTTTCTCAAGAGGCAGCCTAGGTAGTCTGGTATTCCCATCTCTTTTAGAATTTTCCACAATTTATTGTGATTCACACAGTCAAAGGCTTTGGCATAGTGAATAAAGCAGAAATAGATGCTTTTCTGGAACTCTCTTGCCTTTTCCATGATCCAATGGATGTTGGCAATTTGATCTCTGGTTCCTCTGCCTTTTGTAAAACCAGCTTGACATCTGGAAGTTCACGGATCACGTATTGCTGAAACCTGGCTTGGAGAATTTTGAGCATTACTTTACTAGCATGTGAGATGAGTGCAATTGTGCGGTAGTTTGAGCACTCTTTGGCATTGCCTTTCTTTGGGATTGGAGTGAAAACGGACCATTTCCAGTCCTGTGGCCAATGCTGAGTTTTCCAATTTTGCTGGCATATGGAGTGCAGCACTTTCACAGCATCATCTTTCAGGATTTGAAATAGCTCCACTGGCATTCCATCAGCTCCACTAGCTTTGTTCATAGTGATGCTTTCTAAGGCCCACTTGACTTTACATTCCAGGATGTCTGGCTCTCAGTGATTACACCATTGTGATTTTCTTGGTCATGAAGATCTTTTTAGTACAGTTCTGTGTATTCTTGCCACCTCTTCTTAATATCTTCTGCTTCTGTTAGGTCCATACCATTTCCGTCCTCTATCGAGCCCGTCTTTGCATGAAATGTTCCCTTGGTATCTCTAATTTTCTTGAAGAGATCTCTAGTCTTTCCCATTCTCTTGTTTTCCTCTATTTCTTTTCAATGATCACTGAGGAAGGTTTTCTCATCTCTCCTTGCTATTCTTTGGAACTCTGCATTCAAATGCTTATATCTTTCCTTTTCTCCTTATAAATCATTACAGAATATTAAATAGAGTTCCTTGTGTTATATAGTATGTCCTCATTAACTATCTATTTCATATATAGTAGCATAAAGGTGAAACTCCAGTACTTTGGTCACCTCATGCGAAGAGTTGACTCACTGGAAAAGACCCTGATGCTGGGAGGGATTGGGGGCAGGAGGAAAAGGGGACGACAGAGGATGAGATGTCTGGATGGCATTACCGACTCAATGGACGTGAGTTTGAGTAAACTCTGGGAGTTGGTGATGGACAGGGAGGCCTGGCTTGCTGTGTTTCATGGGGTCACAAAGAGTCAGACACAACTGAGCGACTGAACTGAACTGAACTGAACTGAATATGTATATGTTAATCCCAATCTCCCAACGTGTCCCTCCCCTTTCCCATCGTTAACCATGTTTGTTTCCTACATCTGTGTATGCTTATTACAATTAATATTCATTTCCAGAAATTGAATGAATAATACTTGCTGATTGCTTATTTTAGTTACATGTAATTTGCTAAGTACTTAATCTTTAAAACTATCCTATGAGATAGGTACTAGTATGATTCTTACTTTACAAATGAGAAAACACACTTTGATGCCCTAACTAGTGGTGACTTCTTGAAGCATTATAACTATGAACTAGACTCAGTTTGCCTCTTTATTCTTTTATTAAAATGTCTCTGTCCTATGCATTATTCTTTCAGGAGCATGTAGATTTTTTTCAAAGGTGATAAATTACTCTGTATGAAGTTATTTAAGCTTGATTGGAGGCTCACGTGTCATTACTTTTTTAACAAAAGGTTGTACAAACACAAAATATATTTAGTTGTGTGTTAATTGATCAGTTTACATGCCAGGCACTAGAGATTTCTCTTCTTTTGGCACTTACAGGTTTGTGATGCATATAGACATTAATCAAATAATTCACAAAAGCATATCGCCTTAAACTCTGATAAATGCTATGAAAATAAAACAGGTCAGTCAATGCCTGTATGGAATATTAGATACAGCTTTCCTGGAGAAGCAAAATGTATCTCAACATACAAGGGACAAATAGAAGTTAGCTAAGCATATTTGAGGTGAGGACATTTCCCTCCTGAGAACATCAAGGGCAAATAAATACTCAGGAGTGGCTGGAAGCCAAGTGATCCAAAAAGAAAAGGCCTGAGCACTACACTGAGAATTGTGAGTGAAAGAGACTGGAGAGGTAGGCAGAGGTTGAAACCCATATGTAACCTGGGAGAAATAAACCCAAATCAAGCAATTATATAGATAACTATAGCTCATTGTGTTAAGTGCCATAAATGAGATAAATACTACAGCAATATGTAAGGGAAAACTCTAAAACATGCTTTGAGATTCAGGTAAGACTTTTCAGAAATGGGAGCTATGAAGGATAACTAGACTAGAATGAGAAGAGGTAGAAAGGCCTGGATATGGGAGACAGCATGGTAAGTCTAAGAAACTGTTAGTGGCCTTATTATAATGAATGCTTTGACTTTGGCTGACAGGAGGGGAGGATGGTTGGGACATGAGTGGATATAGGAAAAAGGCTTATGGGGGTCATTCTGGCTGAATCAAGATGAATAAAGGCAGTGACACAGCAGGGGAAAAAATAAGTGACAGATTATATGGATAATAAACAGGAAGAATGACTGCTTGGTGAATTATTGTGGAGGAACAGTGTGTAAACAAAAAAGTCAGATTTCCAACTGGAGTTACTGAGTGTCTTAAAATGCCATTCATTGTGTTACAGTGAATGGGGAACAACATAGGAAGTACGAGTTGAAGGAATTTGGGGCATGTTAAACACCATGCTTCTATGGGACACTCATGAACTTGTCCAATTGAGAGATCTGTATCTACCTCTGCAACTGAGAATAGACATGGAGGCAGGAGTTAAAGACTAGGCATGATCCATATATTGAAGGTGTGGAAATGAAAGTATTCATGAAAAAAAAAAAAAAGGTTTAGAATAAACATTTGAAAATAATACCATTTAAGGGATGGGAAGGAAATGAGGAGTTGTTGAAAGAAAGGAATTAAGTAACTAGAGAACAACTAGGAAGTGAAATGTCATATAATCTAAAGAAGGCATTGTAAGACAGATGGAATGATCAATACTGATAAATGCAACAGAGAAGTCAAAGACAGTAAGTCTCCTACATAGAAACCTTCAAGTGTGTTCATGTGTCCAATCAAGTAAGTTAGTTCACATTGTTTACTGTACATTGTCATGTGTGTGGATCCTCTACAAGTGGTTTTGTGCTTTTGTGTACTTTACTGCACAGTACTGTATAGAGTACAGTAGTCCAGTATCCTTATTTCAGCCCAGGATGTCCAGAAGCAAACATAAAAGCAGCAGTGACGTAGCTGGTACTACTACCAGTCCCTCTTTACCAGTTGTTGTACTGTACTACTATACTTATCAAGTTACTATACTGTAAGATTGAAAATTTCTTAATTTTTTGTGTTTGTTTTTTATGTGTTATTTGTGTGAAAAGTATTATAAACTTGTTACAGTATGGTACTATATAGCTGATTATATTAGTTAGGTACCTAGGCTAACTTTGTTGGACTTAATGAACAAATTGGATTTATGAACTCACTCTCGGAACAGAACTTGTGTGTATGTAGGGGACTTACTGTAAGGTAAATACAGAAAAGTAACCATTAGTATACAAAACAGAAGTTCTATATGACCTTTGCATAAGCAATATCATAGAAGTAGCTGACACTGGGGTTAGTGGGATTAGAAATAAGTAGGAAGGAAATAAGACAGTGAGAATAAATCACCCATTCATAAAGTTTGGTTGTAAAAGTTATGAAACACACGCAGTAGAATTTCCTTCTCTTTCTCTTCCTCCTTTCTCTGTCCTCTTTCCTTCTTCTTTTCTGTTTCTTCCTTTTTCTTGTTTTCATCTAATTTCTTACCTTTTCTCCTTCCTTCCTTTTTCTTTTTTAAATATATAAATGCTATGGGAATATATAAATGATAATGGGAAGGAGTCAGTATAGAAGATGGTGAAGGTCAAAAAGAGAGAAGGATAAATTGATTGTTGAGGTTGGTTGCTGAGAATGATGGAGTGAACTGAAGTCAAATTATAGGTGAAAATATTGTTACTAAGAATGCAGGGTTCTGCTTTGATTCTAAAAAGTGAGGTGGAGGAAAATGTACTGCTAATATTTTAGAACTCACAGTAATGCCTTAACTGAATATCTTTCTTTTCTTTCTCAATAAGGGAAAATTCATATTTATCAAAGGGAGACTAATAAGTGGTGGCAGACGTTTGAGGAGAATGGACTAGAGGCCCTCTGGAGAATAGGAGAGAGAGAGAATGAAGGAAAGAGAAGTGTTTGGTAGTGTTTATGGCTCAGCTTAAATTGGAGACTTTAAATCTGTATTGGAAGCAGGTGATATGGTAGTGTGTTTTATCTGATGTTCAGGAATCAGAAAACAATACAGAGAATATTAAGTTAGATCCAGATGTGGAGACAGCACATGATTGTGAAGTTTCATTAAAATACCCTAGAAACAGTCACATTTTAATCTAAGCAGCATAATTTGTGAACAACCTGCAAAAGCATGTACAATGGCTCTGGCAAGACTGGTTTCTTGCCAGGTGAATGGGGTGAAAAGGTAAAGAAGGAGGTTGGAGAATATTGTAAAGACAGTAGAATGGCATTCCATGGAAACTAAGCTAGGCAGGGAAGGGGTTAATGACAGGAGGGTGGGGGGGAAGTAAATGGCTAAAGCATACTGGCTGTGCCTATGAGAACAAGTGTAGTGAACATTCCCATGGTATGTCTTATGCATCTCAAGAGAGCAATTCCAATATTCGCTCCGAAGGCCCTAACACTGTCCCTTGACCTTATTCATTTTGTGAAACCACAGTAACAAATGTATGAAATGGTGCTGGGTCTCAAATAAGATATTGCTAGATATCAAGTAAGCTTGCAACACTCAAAGAAAATGACATTAAAGATACAGCCTCTGAAGAAGAGAATCAAAAAGCAAACAAACAAGCTGAGGATTTCAGAATAGAGAGTATCTATATAAATGAAAAAAGGGACCCCAAACTTTGTCCTTCGGTTTTCTCATTTTCAAATGCTTAATTACTGTAGTTTCAGAAGTGCAATAATTTGGCAAATGCTTCATTTGTCAAACTTATCTCCCAGTTAAAATGTGAACTTGAAGAGGTACATTAGACTTAAAAATAAATAAAAACAAAAAATCTGCATTGAGTTTTCAGGAAGACAAATTAAAGTTATTGATCAAAATATATGATTAAGACATTTATCAGCCAAATTGGTATTATTTGCTCTATTGAGATTTATGAATTTATTTTCAGAATTAAAATTCTCAATATGATGGTGAAGAATGATAATAGACCTTAAAAACACAATTCAACATACTTTTTAAATTGGGAAACATGACAGCATATCATTTTTTAAAATTTGTAGTCTAAAATGTTTTGAGTATGTGCCTAAATCATTTTGCTGTTCAATTTCCTTTGTTTCTGCTATATGCAAATAAACTATCAGTCAAGGATTTGACAACCAATTCCTTTAGGTTAAGTGGTTCTGGAGAGCCTAAGATCAGATTCTGACCCTCGTATCTTAATCCAAATCATATAAATCATATTTGTGGATATTCTCCCTGACCACCACTAATTTAGAGTCACAGTAAAATAATTGAATTGTTAACAGTTTGACAAAAATAATTTATTTGAAGTCACATAGTTAAAAACAAAATCAAAGAAATTTCTCTAAAAGAGAAATTGAATTATTTTGTATGTGTATACATGGAATAAAGATAAAATTCATTTTCCTACCTTTAGTCTCTCTCAGAATCTTAGTAAGAGTTGAAAAGAACATGGGATGCTCTTTGTTGTTCAGTCGCTAAGTCATGTCCAATTTTTTGTGACCCCAAGGACTGCAGCAAGCCAGTCTTCCCTGTCCTTCCTTACCTCCCAGAATTTTTTCAGATTCATTTCCATTGAGTCAGTTATGACATCCAAGTCATATCATCCTCTGTCACTCTCTTCACTTCCTGCTCTCAGTCTTTCCCAGGATCAGGGTCTTTTCCAATGAGTTGACTCTTTGCATCAGGTGGCCAAGTATTGGAGCTTGTTTCAGCATCAGTCCTTCCAATGAATATTTAAGACTGACTTAAATCAATCCTTTAGGATTGACTGGTTTGATTTCCTTGCTGTCCAAGAGACTCTCAAGAATCTTCTCCAGCACCACAATTCAAAAACATTAATTCTTCAGTGCTCAGCTTTCTTTATGGTCCAACTCTCACATCCATACATGACTACTGGAAAAAATTCTCAAGAGGCAGGTTAGGTGGTCTGGTATTCCCATCTTTTTAAGAATTCTCCACAGTTTATTGTGATTCCTTTATCTCCTTAGCTGGGTCTTTTCATCTCCCGAACCCTAAGGGTGCTTCAGACTTGGTTCTGGTTTCTTTCTTTCTTTTTTTCACTTTTTATGTCTATATTCTCCCCAACAAGCATAGCAAATAGTATTATATGCTGATGGCTCTGAAAACTATACCTCCTGGCTCAGAACCTTATTTTGCAGATCTATGTTTATACATTTGATTGGCCTCTAAACGCCTCTGCTTGGATGCCTTCCAGAGATTTCACACTCGATTTGTCCCAAAGGGAACTCCCATCTGCCTCCAGAACTCTTCACCCTCAGGCTCTCCATTCAGCAGATGACATCATTGTTCCCTCTGTTGCTCAGCCCAGAAATTGAGGCATGTCCTTGAGGCTTCCCTTCCCTTTACCCCACATCCAGTCCACTAACAAGTCCTGTGATTCAACTTCCAAAATTCATCTCTAGTCCGTCAGCCTGCTCTCATATGCATCTCCATGCTCCTGGCCACACCATTTCTCACCTGGGTTCTTGCAACAGCTGTCTAACCAGTCTCCCCATCTTCATGGCTTTCCCCTCTGCTTAAGGTGACTGTATAATTTTTCATCTAAACCAAGTCATTTTCCACTGAGGAAAAGGGCCTTATTGATGATTATACATGGATGGCAGGAAAAAACTGAAACCGTCCTGGGTAAAAGAGAGCATGTATTTACCCCACCTCTCAGTCTAGCATACAAATTATATTCAGATCATGTCTCTTCCCTGCTTAAATTCTCCCATGGGTTCCCATTTCCCTCAGAATGTAATCCAGTGTGAACTGTCCCTGGCCACCCTCCAGCATCATCTCAGGCCACACCATCCCAGGCTCCCTGTCCCTTCATCTCACCAACAAGCCAAACTGTTATTTGGCACAGGACCTTTGCATATGACATTTTCTCTGTTCAGAACACTCTTCTGCTTGTTCTCCATATGACTGTGTGTTTCTCACCTGTGGAGCTCTCTTGAGATCACTCTTTCTTGAGAGAGGCCTTCCTGATCATCCTGGCTGATCTACTCTGGTTATTCTGTACTTTTTGCCAATTTCAATATGTGAAATTCTTTCACTAATTTTTTGGTTTATTCTTCTGACTTCTTTTGGACTTTGTTTTGGTCCATATTCACCCCTTTTATTATAAAATCAGTGAGAGAAGTGACCATTTCTTTTTTGTTTATATCTGAATACCCAGTCCTTGCATATAATAGAATTTCAACATGTGCTTATTGGAAATTAATAAATGAATACTTGAATCCATGTATTGTTTTATTAGTAAAAAAATTTCTTTCAAAGGAGGTCAGACTGGCTTTAAGAAACAGGAAGGAGCTAAGAAAGAGGGAGAAGCTAAAGAAGGGACAGTAGAATCAGGGGAAGCAGGAGGCAGGGGATCAAGCCGCAAGGGATGGTGGACCCCCAGGGGGGCAGAAGCCTCTCTTGCTCTGAGGAAGGAAGGAAGGTGAAGCGTAGGGCTGGGGAAGCAGCACATTTGAGATGCAGGACATGGGACCTGCGGGAATTCGATTGTAGCTCCTGTTGATGTAGGTGACTATCCCCGAGATTCGTCACACTCCAGGGTATTTGCCTGTTTTTTTGTCTGTCTCTAAAGCAGGTAAGTAGAAAACTCAAGGCTAAAGGCACATTTCTCCTATTGTGTGCCATCCTTGCATCCGTAGTGCCTGTCACGTTGCCTCACAGATAGTAGTAGCTTTATGAACACAGGTTGAATGAATGAAGTCTGAGAAAAGGTAATGTTCAAAAGAGGTCAGAACTGGTAGAGGGGTTTGAGAGCTGTAGAAAGTGTGGATGTCGGATACAACTTGGATGTGCAGAATGTGGTGACGAGTCACTTTGAAGTGACAGTCAGATCTGTATTGATAACACACTAAATACCAACCAATGTAATTTTACTTCATCATAAAAACAGTCATGTATGGATGTGAGAGCTGGACTGTGAAGAAAGCTGAGCGCCAAAGAATCGATGCTTTTGAACTGTGGTGTTGGAGAACTCTTGAGAGTCCCTTGGACTGCAAGGAGATCCAACCAGTCCATCCTAAAGGAAATCAGTCCTGAATATTCATTGGAAAGACTGATGCTGAAGCTGAAACTCCAATACTTTGGCCACCTGACGCTAAGAACTGACTTATTTGAAAAGACCCTGATGCCTGGAAAGGTTGAAGGTGGGAGGAGAAGGGGACAACAGAGGATGAGATGGTTGGATGGCATCACCGACTCAATGGACATGAGTTCGAATAAACTCTGGGAGTTGGTGATGGACAGGGAAGCCTGGCGTGCTGCAGTCCATGGGATTGCAAAGAGTCGGACATGACTGAGTGACTGAACTGAACTGAAAAATATTTTTCTCTAGTGATACTTTGCACAATCCCTCACATATGAAAATTAGGAATCCTATGTGCAAGAAAGTATTAGTCATTGCAGTAGCTGATGAGAAGTCTTGAAGAAGGAATAAATATTTTGAATGTCTGAAGTTCTGTGTCGACTATCGAGGGGCAAGTTAGCAGAGGACACTGTGAAACTAAAGAAAGGCAAAAGCACACACTGGTTCTCTGATACTGAGACCCTTAGACTGAAAGATGCATTACTATTTACATACCATCAAGAAAAATGCTATCATTTAAATTCAGACATAATGTTTTCCTATCACTGTGAATTTTTACTCTATGTTTTGAACGGGTTTTTTTGGACGTAGATCTTAATGTTACTTCACTCTTGTGTATAAGCAAAAAGGAAAGAATACCTAAAAACTAATCCTAAAGCAATAATAACCGTTTCATGAGTGCTTCCTGGTAACTGGGGCTTTCCTTGTGGCTCAGCTGGTAAAGAACCTGCCTGCAATGGGGGAGATCTGGGTTCAGTCTCTGGGCTGGGAAGATCCCCTTAGAAGGGAAAGGCTACCCACTCCAGTATTCTTGCCTGGAGAATTCTATTGACAGAGGACCCTGCAGGCTACAGTCCATGAGGTTGCAAAGAGTTGGACATGACTGAGCGACTAAGTACAATACAGAAATTACCTGTGGGAGTGGGGTGGGGTTGGTGTAATCTCCCTTTAGTCCTGTAGGGCTAGATGAGTGAGTGATTACAGATTTTGTGGGTAGCGGGGAGTAGGAGAGAGACAGACAGGGACACAGAGAAGTGTGTGGAGAGGGGCACTTGACAGGCGTTGTGCCTTTGATTGAGGGGTGCAGCCAGTCTGTGGCGATCCCCCCCTGAAGAAGCCGTAGAACTGAATTAAAAAAAAAACCCTCCCCTCTCTCCCCAGCTCCTGGCCAGGTTCCCTGTGGTCCAAATCCAGCCAGGGCCAGAGCAACGGGCTCAGTTGATATAGTCTGGACAGGCCAGGGTACAAAGTGGAATGGTGAGTGAGTGACTGTGGAGCAAACAAGAAATACCCACACAACTGAAAAAGCTAATCTCATAACTGGAGGATTTAGGGTAATGAACTTGTGTCCAAGACTCTCTTGCAGTGTAATAGTGATGTGAGGACTGCCTGCCTAGCCTCCCCTCCCAGGTTCAAAGTCCAGTGCTGACAAATGTTCCCAGTGTTGCAGTGCAGTCAGAAGGCAAGGTGGAGGACATGGAAAAGAGTGGCTGCTGTCTGGGCAGCACTGCCACTAAGGCTAACTCTTACTATGTACAGATCCAAAACACTCTGGTTCTTCAAGAGTACATATTATCTTAATATACCCCGTTTACAGAGCATTCTCAATTTAGGGGACTTTTAACAAGTGGATTTATTTTCCAAACTCTGCTTTCCACTGTGATTTTTCAAACGTTCGTCTTGATCCTTATTATCTGGGTCATTTTTATTATAAGTCACTGCAGCACTGTTTCAAGCTTCAGTATTCTATCTGCTTTAATGTTTTCCATCCCTCCCCTACCAGCAACCTCGTTGTTGGCTAGATTTGTAGCTGGAGGCACTTGGAGGGTGAGGAGACAGCTCTTTCTCTATTTCTCCTGTTCCAGCAATGTGGAGGCGTGCAGAGAAGGCCAGTTCTGAGGTGTCTTCCCACCACACCTCCAAGATCTTGCATTGGGAGATTCTTAAGGGTGGGAAGAGCCATTTGGCCTGGTTAGGTGTGCTTCTGATGCTGACATTCTCTGTCCAGGTGAGGGTCTCCAGGAGGTGGTGGGCATGGTGGTGCTCCTGAGGTGAGTTCAGCTTCCCACCACCCCTCAGCCATGGGGGACCTTCCCAGAGAGGAGCAGGTTACCCACAATGGGCTCTGATGATGGTACGCGTTCCAAGGCCCCTCCCTAGCTGAGGTGTCACCTCACCTGGCCCAGCACCGTCTTTTCTCTAACCTCACTGGTCTTTCCAGGGGATTCCAGTGGACCCCCCAGAATGACTGGGAGCCTCTTCTCTTCCTGCAGAGATAGCAGATGGGAAAAGCCTCACCCCATCTCCTTCCTAGTCACACTCCACCATTGCCTTTTCAACTCTGCTGGCACGGGTGCTCTATCTTTAGAAACTTCCAGAATATTCACAGCTCCTACACATGTAAACTCTCTCAAGAACTCACCACTCTGCCCTCTGCTTGGATAGAGGCATCGAATGAGCTGGCAGTGTCTGCAGCGAGCATACACCCGGCTGAGAGATGAACAGGCATTTTTGTTTTCTTCTTGGCACCCTGCATCGGTTGCCAGAAATCGCCCGCCTCCGCAAACGCTGCACTCCCCGGGAGACTGACAGCCCTGCAGTCTCCCCTCCCCTCCTCGGGCATCTCCTCCTGGACCAGGGGTGGGACGGTGGAGGGGGCGGCGTTGACTGTGGAGCCGGCGCCGCTGCCTCTTCCTCGGCTCTGGGAGCTCAGGAGGTCTGGCGCTGCTTGCTGGATGCCCTCACTAGGGTGGGGTCCTCGGAGCCCTGTCCTCAGCTGTGGGTGATGGAAAAGCAGCAGCAGTCAGCAGCCTGTTTTCACACCCCGCTGCCGAGGGAGCTCTTGCACAATTCTCTAGTTTCCCGGGGTCACGTTTTGAAATCTGTGATTATGGGAAGGAAAAGCCAGATCCTCTCTGAGAACACTGTGTTCAGTTTATACACACATTTATTACCTATGGAGTCCTGTCAAACCACACTGTGTAAAACATGTTTGCAAAATCTCCTGTGAGTGACTCACTCGTATGTTTCCTGAAAGAATTGGGCAAATGGACAAGAGCTCAGGCCAGGGTGCCTCGCTCCTGAACCATCCGACCTGGGAGGAGCCAGTGCGCTGAGACCTCCCTCTCCTCTCTGCGGGGTGGACTTAGACCGTCCAGAGCAGTCTCACGTGGAGTCTGCCAAAACCTCACTCCACCTTTAGTAAAATACATAACTCCTTCTTTCTTCTGTTCACTCTTCAACTCCCACTTCATGCTCCCCAAGCACGCAGCAGGGCCTGGGCCAGGCTCTGGGGATCTGAGACAGACAAGGCCAGTGCTCTCACGTGAGAAACATTCCACTGGAGAGTTACGATTAAGCTAATCAGTATTTAAGAGAATTGAATTAAAATATATCATACATTTATTTATGTGCCACAACACACAGTGTGAGCTCTATGACCTGAGGCTAAGAATCCCAAGGCTCCATCCTCACAGACTAGATCTGAATTTCAGCTTTGCCACTGTCAGGTAAGGGTAATAACAAGCAAACATTATCATGGTAAGCTGTGAAATGAAAAAGCAGAGCATAAAATGATAGTAGTATACCACCCTGTTGCATTTATGTGTTCCTATGTCTACATACACTTAGACTGGAAACATTCTCTACGGAGGTTCTTCCTGCCCCTCCCCTTCTCGTCCAGGCTCAGGAAATTAGTAAGGCTTTTGCTTTATGCTTATTTTATACTATTAAAGTTTCCTCGCTGAAGATGTTCATTCAGTGAGATTCATCAAGCCTGGCTGTGTCGAGGCTTTTCCTAGGCACTGAGTACGGTGGTGAAGAAAACCAGCAACTTCCTTCCTGTCCTCATGAGGGTGAGATAAGAAAAAACAGCAAATGTCCACTTACACTATAGTTGACCTATATATTCCTTTCTCTCTACATGCACACCCCACAACAGCACTAAATGCGCAAACACATATATATACATAAATAATGCACACGAATTCATAAAGATTATGATAAGATAAAAATGGATAAATGTGTCAGAATCACAAGCAAAAATTCACAGTGGAAAATAATAGGGAAAGGACATCAGTAATTTCATGTTCCATATTCTATCTGTTAATAATCCTATTGTGACTCTTTGCTTTCCATATGATTTCTTTTTCTCTCAGGACTGTACCTCTTTTAGGGTTAAACACTGTGGTTTTAGCAGTTGGCCTGGGAAGCTACAGGCCCTACTAATCTCTGGAGAAAGAATTTTCCCCAAGATAAGAAATAGAAAATATTCCATCTCTTCTGCAGCTGTAAGAATAGCAAATGGAAGAACTAAACCTGTATCAACAAAGGTTGTTTCTAGCAAAGGAGTGTTTTTTTTAATGACAACAAAAGAGATGTCAGAGATAGTCACTATGTCCTATGACAGCAACCCTCTAATATTTTATTTGTACTTTATATATTAATTTATGTCTTTGAAAAAAATTCTTTTCTGATGGAAGCTGTTAGACTGGAAAAGCAGATAACTGGTTCATGCCAAGGCAAGAGCACAGAGCTATAGAAATCTTCCCCATTGCGGTAAGGTCTGTGAGCTGGGCTGCCCGCCCTGGACAGCAGAGTGACGCTTCACTGTGAAACTAAGGGTATGCCCACCAGCTCTGTCCCTCCTGTGATACTCATGGCACAACACAGGTATCATTTGTATTGATCTGACACTTAAAACATGACTGCTTGTCAGTTTATTTTTCTGGTTACTAATGATTTGTGCATCTCTTTGTGAGCTTATTTCTTATTGCATGTTGTCTGTGAACTATTTTTTTCTAACACTTCTTCCATTTTTCTATTGGGGCTGCTTTCTTTTCCTTACTGACTCATAGAAGTTCCTTGTATTTGTGAAATATTAATCCCTTGCCATATTTTAAATATCATCTTTTCCCATTCTCTATCTACAATTATATTCTTATTGTTGATGTAATCAAATTCACCCCTTCCTGATTTTGGGTTTTTGCCTTTGAAATTTAAGAATTTCTATACCATCTCTAGATCACAAATATATTCTTTGATATTATTTTTTATTAACTTTACAGTTTATCTTACATTTACATATTTAACATTCTGAAGTCAACTTATGTATGTGTATTAAGTCAGGGTCTAGTTTTCTAGGCAAGAATACTGTAGTGGGTTGCCATTCCCTTCTCCTGGGGATCTTCCCAACCCAGGAATCAAACCTGGGTTTCCCGCATTTGTCTGAGCCATCAGGGAAGCCTTGTTAGGTAAGGGCCCAGCTTTATTTTTCTCTTTCCAAAACTATCAAACCATCCTATCTTCAATGATTTGTGATGTCTTCTTGAACATATATTATACATGTGGCCCTAGCTCTCACTCTCTGTTCTGTCCCATTGGTCAATGTGTCTTTAGTCGAGCAAATACTATTTTTATTATTGTATTTTGCTGTTTATCTTAACGCCTGGTATGGTAAGTTCCTCTTCTTAATACCTTCCTTTTTTTTTTTTCTGAAGATCACTGGAAATTTAATAATTTCAAATGCTGTTACAGCTGAAATTCTCTCTCCAATTTTCACCTACTCAGATTGCCTATTATTTATAAAACTGACCCACATCACATTCACACATAAACTCTAGAAGCCCACAGAACATTTTGTTGAAAGTTTTATTTTTTTGAAAAATTTAAAAACAAATGTTATTACAGAATCATCATTAAACATATGAATGATATTTTATTGCCTGGTTAAAAGTGTATCTCTAAATTGGAATTTTTAAATTTTAATTTATTTTTTTACTTTACAATACTGTATTGGTTTTGCCATACATTGACATGAATCCACCACAGGTGTACATGAGTTCCCAACCCTGAACCCTCCTTCCATCACCCTCCCCATATCATCTCTCTGGGTCATCCCCGTGCACCAGCCCTAAGCATCCTGTATCCTGTATCGAAACTAGACTAGCAATTTGTTTCTTACATGATAGTATACATATTTCAATGCCATTCTTCCAAATCATCCCACCCTCACCATCTCCCACAGAGTCCAAAAGTCTGTTCTTTAAATCTGTGTCTCTTTTGCTGTCTCATATACAGGGTTATCATTACCATCTTTCTAAATTCCATATATATGTGTTAGTATACTGTATTGGTGTTTTTCTTTTTGGCTTACTTTACTCTGTATAATCAGCTCCAGTTTCATCCACCTCATTAGAACTGATTCAAATGTATTCTTTTTAATGGCTGAGTAATACTCCATTGTGTATATGTACCACAGCTTTCTTATCCATTCGTCTGCTGATGGACATCTAAGTTGCTTCCATGTCCTGGCTATTATAAACAGTGCTGCGATGAACATTGGGGTACACGTGTCTCTTTCAATTCTGGCTTCTTCAGTGTGTATGCCCAGCAGTGGGATTGCTGGGTCATAAGGCAGTTCTATTTCCAGTTTTTTAAGGGATCTCCACACTGTTCTCCATAGTGGCTATACTAGTTTGCATTCCCACCAACAGTGTAAGAGGGTTCCCTTTTCTCCACACCCTCTCCAGCATTTATTGCTTGTAGACTTTT
>SJYX01020004.1:134133-161625 GCA_006410675.1 Oreotragus oreotragus
ACAGATCTAAGACCGCGCTTCCCAGACCACAGTGTCACCCTCAGCTGGCGTGCTTCCTCCTGGGCCAGTGCTCGTCTTTCTAACGTCCTGCTCAGATCTCCCTGAGTCTTGTAACAAACTGGCAACGCTTCGCCCTCCTTCTTCTCGGGATTGCTACTTGAGCACAAGCCCCATATCCTTCCAGACTCTAATCTACCATCTCCCCTCGTCCCAGTTGGCAAGTCTCCGTGACTTGCTTGCATCTGTCTTGGAGATGGCTTCCCTGTGTCTCCAATGCACGGCTCCCGTTCCTTCTCTCCTGTGAACACCCCAGGCGAGAAGCCTGAGGTGGTGCTCCTGGGCTGGGCCTTACCTGCCCTCCTGCCGTCGTCCTCAGGCTTCCAGCCCAGGGAGCCACTGCCAGGAAGAGCAGTTCCATGTCCTCTGGGTCCCCACCATCTCTGACATATTACACATGCATCATCTCTCCTCTGGGAAATCCAGCGACCTTTGAAATTTCCCTTTAGGATGAAGCGGCAGAGATGGGGCACGGAGTTCATCAGAGATGCCATCCCCGAGTGAGCACCTGCATGAAATTTCCTCCCAAGATTATCCTCCTGAACTCACAGAATAAAGCCCAGTCCTGTTTTTCTGATGGATACAGCTATTTTCTGACATCATATGCTCCGGCATTCTTGTGATAAATCAGCTTTCTCTGTACCCTTCCTGAACCTTTTATCCTGATAATTTAACAGACATCTGGACTTTTCCTGTTCATTTTTATGGTGTCATTTCTATACAGTATCACAGCAGATTTCTATACTATAGTTCATCCTTCCTGGGATTATAATGACCTCTCAATAAGACCTACTGTTATGACCATCAGCAACATCTGATCATGAATACACTTGAAGCTGGAAGAGTCCCTTTTCCAGGGCTGAATCCACCCCATGTGGGCGCTAGAAGTTTGATTTCCCTGAGTTTCTATCTCTTTCCTTTCCTGCTGCTGTAACCTGAGGTCCCAGCTTTATCTGAGCTGTTCCTTGTAATGGCAGAGAAGGCAATGGCACCCCACTCCAGTACTCTTGCCTGGAAAATCCCATGGACAGAGTAGCCTGGAAGGCTGCAGTCCACAGGGTCGCTGAGGGTCGGACACGACTGAGCAACTTCACTTTCACTTTTCACTTTCATGCACTGGAGAAGGAAATGGCAACCCACTCCAGTGTGTTCTTGCCTGGAGAATCCCAGGGGCGGGGGAGCCTGGTGGGCTGCCATTTATGGGGTCGCACAGAGTCAGACACGACTGAAGTGACTTAGCAGTATCAGCAGTCCTTCTAATGGACCCGTTCTGCTGTTCCATTTGCCCTGTATGCTCACATTCTTTACTCAACTCTCTTTTTTAATGTTAATCTTTGAAATTTCCAGGTGACTCAGATGGTAAAGAATCCACTTGCAGTACAAGAGACCTGGGTTGGTTCGATCCCTGGGTCAGGAAGCTCCTCTGGAGAAGGCAATGGCTTCCCACTCTAATATTCTTGCCTGGAGAGTCCCATGGAGAGAGGAGCCTGGTGGGTTACACAGTCCTTGGGGTCCCAAAGAGTTGGATACAACTGAGTACCTAGGCACACACACCTTTCACAGCAAATGTCAGTACACTACTGTGGGGGATGAAAACACATTTGCCACTGGAGTGAGACTTGAAATGGAAAGAAAAGGTCCAACATGCTACATTCTGAAAACTGCCAGATTGCACAATCTAGGAAAATCAGATGTGAGTGAAGAATAACACTGCTGTTTTGAATGTTGTGTTCTGGTCAGGAGGGATTTCCCAAACTTTCTTTCCTTCTTTCTTTTTTTTTGCTTCCACCCCATTTCTCATTTGCTCCACTGGCCAAGTGTCAGTATATAAAGCACCGGCCCTGTCTCCCAGGCAGGCAGCACCGGCAGCTCGGCTTCACCAGGAGCCTCAGCAGCAGGTACAGCCAAAGGTGAGGAGCTAGAACTCTCCAACACTTTTCCTCTTCAGAAACTTTCTCTTCAGCAGCATTCTTACGCTGCAGCCCAGCTCTTTACTTCCTTCTTGAATCTACTATTCATTCTGACCATTAAAATCCAGCAGATGTGAGCACTTCAGGGAGTAGGGCTCTCCTTGTCTGCGTCTCCTGTGCAGGCAGTGATGGGGTGAGTATGCGGGCCACAGACACCTGTGCCTCATTCACCTCGTCTTGTATCACAGAGAGGCAGCATGAACACACTGCTCATGCCTTTGGGAAACTTGCAGTGCAGCTGGGTTTCTGGCATCAGAGGATGACTGGACTGGAAAGTGGTTTATGCTAAAATCACATTACAATCCTTCATGCAGGAAATAACTAGGATTCCCAGGATTCAATGGAAACGAGAGCTGGATCCTCTGTGTTACAATCCATCGTCTATCTATCTATCGAGATAAAATTCAGAGGGGTTTATATTTGGAATGTAAGAGTGTATCCACATTACAACTCAGCCCCGAGCCCTGTCATTCTTGGTTGAGTTCACTCATCTCTTTGTTGCAGGATGAACCTTTCCACGGCCATCATTTTCTGCTTCCTGATCCTGGGTGTCAGCAGCCAGAGATGGGGGACATTCCTCAGGGAAGCTGGTCAAGGTAAGGACCAAAGGATGGGCCAGGGGAGGCTGTGTCTGCTTCCTCAGGATTCACCTGAGTAGAGGACACATCCCCACAGGGCAAAGGCCACAAGTGGGCAGAAAAGGAGCTTAGTTTTCATGGTAGCACTTCCCGAAGCTTTTCTGGCCAGCTTTGCACTCTTTCTGGGCATCCCCAAGCCTGAGGTCATATAAAGTTTGAGTCTGTACTTTCAGCTGGAGTGAGTGTACTTTCATCTGGAGGAAGGGGGTACATGTTCCCAAAATACCAGTAAGGCTCTGCTGCCCCCTCGTGGGCAATTAGAGATGACTCATTTCCAAGTCTCCTGTAGCAAAGAAGTGGATGCAACCACTGAATATTTATAACTAAAATACCTGATTTTTTAGTAGCTGCTCAGGAAAGAGCTATATGTGCAGGAATTGACTCGTTTTCCCCCTCAGGGTTTAATCCTTGAGTCCTGCAAAATAGGGACCATTACCCTTTATCAGAGAACCTGCTGCCCCAAGAGATTAAGATAAGTTCCAACGTCCTCCAGCAGAGCAGGATTGAACTCAGTATCCTGAGACCTTGCCGTTAACCTCGGCCCTTCTACTGCCTCCCAGACAAGAGTACACGTGGAGGGTGAGGGGTCTGTGAACACGAGTCCTGCTCTTTATCTGAGCAGATGGCAGAGAGTGGGGGTTACTGCCTTTGGAAGGAAACCCTACAGAGTTCCCCTCCCCAGAGTAAATGGCAGCATGAGTTTCCGCGATGATGGTTCTGCTGAGGCTGAGACCTGGCGAGAAAACCTATAGCAAGAGACATAGACCTCACTAGCCAGAGCAAACTGGCCATAATTTATTTCCCCAAACTATTTGTTGTTATTATTTTTCTGTGATAATTACTGAATAATTGTTTTAAGAGTTTGTTCTTAATTCCATCTAAATTCACACAGACCCAGATAAAAGTATCTTTTCATTTCTTAGGTCAGTTTTGTTCAAGGAGGACTTGCATGAGAATCATCTGTGGTCTGGGGGCTTTGTGAAATGCAGGTGCCTGGATCCACACACGGTCCCTTCCCCGAACCACAGTCCCTGGGGCTCTCTGCAAATCTGTCCATTACTGAGCACCCCACTTGATTTTGTGCACAGGAAATACTGAGAACTCTACCTGGTTTTGCACCCAAGGGCCAAATATGTTGTGCATTTGGAAGCACTTATTAAGCAACTCTAGACTCCAGGGAACTATTTAAATCTGCAACTCAGGGTGAATAGCTATAGTGAGAATATCACAGCCCTCAACAAAACTACAAACTTTCCTGGTGGCTCAGACGGTAAAGCGTCTGCCTACAATCCGGGAGACCCAGGTTCAATCCCTGGGTTGGGAAGATCCCCTGGAGAAGGAAATGGCAACCCACTTCAGGACTTTTACCTGGAAAATCCCATGGATGGAGGAGCCTAGTGGGCTACAGTCCATGGGGTCGCAAAGAATCGGACACGACTGAGCGACTTCACTTTCTTTCAACAAAACTATTTTTATGAACACCTGAAATAGCTAATACCTAAAATAAAGATAAGTTATCTCACAGAGATATTACATAAGCTATGATTATAATCCATGTTATATTTTCCTCTTTTCCCTAATAAGCTAATCTTTTAAACCTTTGCCATTTTATTCTATCTAGGTTGGGTTTTCTGCCCATCCTCCCTAATCTTCATCCTACTTTAGTTCCTTTATTTATTTATTTATTTTTGCCCTACTCTTCTGAGGACCAGAGAGGTGATAGTATAGTTCAGTTCAGTTCAGTTCAGTTCAGTCGCTCAGTCGTGTCCGACTCTTTGCGACCCCATGAATCGCAGCACGCTAGGCCTCCCTGTTCATCACCATCTCCCGGAGTTCACTCAGACTCAGGTCCATTGAGTCCATGATGCCATCCAGCCATCTCATCCTCTGTCGTCCCCTTCTCTTTCTGCCCCCAATCCCTCCCAGCATCAGAGTCCTTTCCAATGAGTCAACTCTTAGCATGAGGTGGCCAAAGTACTGGAGTTTCAGCTTTAGCATCATTCCTTCCAAAGAAATCCCAGGGTTGATCTCCTTCAGAATGAACTGGTTGGATCTCCTTGCAGTCCAAGGGACTCTCAAGAGTCTTCTCCAACACCACAGTTCAAAAGCATCAATTCTTCAGCACTCAGCCTTCTTCATAGTCCAACTCTCACATCCATCCATACATACATAGTATAGTAAGCACCTACAATGTTCTATAAACTCAACCTGTATTTCCTCAGTTNACTGGTTGGATCTCCTTGCAGTCCAAGGGACTCTCAAGAGTCTTCTCCAACACCACAGTTCAAAAGCATCAATTCTTCAGCACTCAGCCTTCTTCATAGTCCAACTCTCACATCCATCCATACATACATAGTATAGTAAGCACCTACAATGTTCTATAAACTCAACCTGTATTTCCTCAGTTCTTCTGCATAACCACCCTGAGGGAGGCATTGCTCCTCTATTTTACTGGAGAGGACACTGAGCTTTAGAGCTGGTGGTTCAGTTGCCCTTTTTCTGCATCTGATTACCTTGTTTCTTCAAAGCCCTCTTAGGCAGCTCACTTTTTATCACCTGCTGATTTAATTCTGACAGTTGCCCATGTGCAAACATGCCCTGAGTATTCAGATGTACTCAGGCCCGAGTTAGTCTCCAGGGCTGGATTTCTCCCCTTGACCAGGCTGGGAGTATCCTATACCCGCAGCCTCTCTCAGTATCGTCCTTCTTCTCAAGCTCTGGTCAGAGCCTTTCCTGCTTCTTTCCAGGTGGAGGGTCATTGTATAAGCAAACATCCCTTAAAGAAAGAGCATTGACCTCTTCTTCACACACATCACACACCTCCAGAAACAAAGTTCCAACAGACTTAGAATGAAATCAAACAGAATAAACCTTGCACCAAGTGTGATACTCACAACTTCAGATCAGAGAAGTAAGTGAGAAGTAAAGAAGTATTCATTTCAAGCTAATATAATAATCTCCAAGGGCTTAGTCAAAGGTTGAAACCTGGATTCAGTGGGAGGAAATGATTTATTTCTCTTTCTCCAAAACACAATCCCATTCATCTCATCATTTTCTTTTCCTCCCAGGGGCTAAAGACATGTGGAGAGCCTACTCTGACATGAAAGAAGCCAACTACAAGGGTGCAGACAAATACTTCCATGCCCGCGGAAACTATGACGCTGCCCAAAGGGGACCGGGGGGCGCCTGGGCTGCTAAAGTGATCAGGTACCAGGGCCCCTGGGGATGCAGGGATGGGTGAGCAGAGCTTGGCTGCCTAGGATCATCTGGAGGGGCCAAGCCCTGGAGAACTTTCCTGTAGGCTGTGGGCCCTCCTCCTCTTACCCACCCTCCTGCTCTGTGCCCAGTGTGAGGTCTGAGTGGCTGAAGAGCAGAGCAAGCTTGGTGGGACAGGCGACTCTCCACCCTCCCTCTATAGGTGCTGTTCACCCAGCACAGGGCTGAGGTGGGCTGAGCCCAGGGAGCCTCAGGGTTGTAGCCCCTCTTTCCTTGGCTCCTCTCAGAGGCACTGATTCCTTGGAGAGAGGAGAGATGGGGAGGGTGGGGCTGTGGCTCATAGTCCTGGATTAATCCCCCTCCCTGACCTCCTCCTTTCCAGTAACGCCAGAGAGACTATTCAGGGAATCACAGACCCTCTGCTCAAGGGTATGACCAGGGACCAGGTACGAGAGGACTCGAAGGCCGACCAGTTTGCCAACGAATGGGGCCGGAGCGGCAAAGACCCCAACCACTTCAGACCTGCTGGCCTGCCTGACAAGTACTGAGCTGCCTCTCACTCTGCTCAGGAGATGGGGCTGTGAGTCCCCAAGGGCAGGGACACTGACCTAGAGAGTTCTGTGTCTTCAGATCTAATAAATGCTTAAGAGATGGAATCCTGAGACTGTGTGTCATTCTTGGTATAAGGACAGCCTGTTAGTTCCAGAACTGATGGCCAGACACTGACATGAAAGCTGAATCTGTGCCTGTGTGTTTGGTTCTGGACACAACCTCAGCATCATTCAGGACAGACCCCTCTCCAGCCTCCCCTAATCAGACCTGCTCCCTCTCCAGGCCCCTCTGGTGACACTGGGGCCCCTTCCAGCCCCTTCGCTGTCAGGCCTTCTCACTCCCTGCAGTTGTGTCCTGTCCCCTCGCTATTGCGGGGTCTAGTCCCCTAGCTTGTCCTCAGAGCTTTCTGTGTAGGGCATGGACATGGCCCAGGAGGACTGGAAGGTGGAATCCTGCTCCAGAAACTGCCACCTTGATCCCTGTTCATTACTCAGCAGCACCTACAAGTCCAACCATGAGCCACTTTCTGTCTGTGCATCCGGATCCGCCTCCAGTGCTGCCCCCTTCCCTCTATTTTCCTTGCCTTCTACAAGTTCCCAGCAACAAACATGTCAAGAAGTGGAGGAACAGCGACAACATCAAAATTCAGAGCCAGGCGGCTTTGTTTGCGTTGGATATGATTCACGTCCTTGCGAGGAAGTCATTTTCCCCTCCTGGTCCTTTCTCAACCCGGGGAAGCCAGCAGCAGTTACCTCTTACTGAGGAAGGGAGTTAGGTCTGTTAGGGCACAGGAATTATGAGTGATTCTGTGAATCATAACAATGCTAAATATGTGAACACATACATAGACATAAATAATGCACGTGAATTATAGAGATTATGATAAAATAAAAATTGGTAAACGTATCAGAATCACAAGCAGAAATCCATAGTGGAGACTAAAAGGGTGTATTGTGAGTAAAGTCATAATGGATTTGTTGTTGCGTGGTTTGGTGACTCAGTCTTGTCGACTCTTAGGGGCCGCATGGACTGCAGCACGCCAGGTTTCCGTGTCCTTCATGATCACTTGGAGTTTGCTCACACTCGTGTCCACGGAGTCTGTGATGCCATTCAACCATCTCATCCTCTGTGGCCCCCTTGTTCTCCTGCCCTCAGTCTTTTCCAGAGTCAGGGTCTTTTCCAGTGAGTCAGCTGTTCGCAGCAGGGGGCTAAAGTATGGAGCGTCAGCATCAGTCCTTCCAGTGAATATTCAGGGTTGATTTCCTTTAGTATTGAATGGTTTGATCTCCTTTGATCAAAGGATTGATTAAAAGAGTTTGATCTGTGATCCTAAGGACATTCCACTTTCCGTCTGTAAGTATTCCATATTCCGTCGGTTAATAATCCTATTCTGACCTTTTCTGTTGCATATGATTTCTTTTTCTCTCAGGGGTGCACCTCTTTCAGGGTTAAACAGTGTATTTCTAGCACTTAGGCTTGAAGACTCTAGGCCCTACTAATCTCTGGAGAAAGAAGTTTCCTCAAGATAAGAAACAGAAATGTCCCATCTCTCCTGCAGCTGCAAGAATAGCAGATAGAACAAAAACTGTATCTACAAAAGTTATTTCTAAGTAGGGAGGTTTCCTTTTTTTATAACAACACCAACAAAAGAGATATCAGAGATTGTCACTATGTCTTGTGAGAGCAACCCTGCAATAAAATTAGTTCCTTAAGACAGTAATCTGTGTACTTGAAGCAAAATTATTTTTTGATGGAAGTTATTAGACTGGAAAAGGCTTCCTAAGTAACTCAGTGGTAAAGAACCCGCCTGCCAATGCAGGAGACATGGATTCGATTCCTGGGTCAGGAAGATCCCCTTGAGAAGGAAATGGCAACCCGCTCTAGGAGTCTTACCTGGGAAATCCGGTGGACAGAGGAGCCTGGCCAGCTACAGTCCATGGGATTGTGAAAGAGTCAGGCATGACTGAGCGACTAAATGGAAACAACAGCAAGGACAGTAGACTGGAAAGGCAGAGAGCTGGGTCATGCCAAGGCAAGGGCACGGAAGCGGGCTGGGCAGCGCTCCTGAACAGTAGAGTGACGCTTCACCGTGGAACTCAGAGAGGCCACACCAGCACCGTCCCTCCTTTATACACACGGCATGACGCAGGCATCGTTTTTTTCTGGTCAAATGCGTACAACGTAACTGCTTATTTGCATTTTTCTGGTTGATAATGATTTGTGCATCTCTTTTAAGCTTGTTACTTATTGTGTGTTGTCTGTAAACTAATTTTTTATCCCTCCACCCATTTTTCTATTGCAGTTATTTCTTTTCCTTAATGACTCATATACTCCTTGTATATTTGAAATATTAATTCCTTACCATATTTTAGACATTGTCTTTTCCCATTCTCTATTTGAAAATAAATTCTTAATTTTCATAAAATTCACCATTTTCTGCCTTATGTTTTGTGCTTTTGAAGTTTTATTTAAGAATTTTCCCCCATCTCTGGATCACAAATATATACATGGATACTCTTTTCTACAAACTTTATAGTTTTACCCTCACATTTATATATTTAACACTTCTATAATAGAGTTGATATTTATATGTAAATTAGGTAAAAATCCAGCTTTTTCTCTTTCCAAAGCTAATAAACAAACCATCCTGTCTTGAATGGTTTGTGATGTCTCCTTAATCACATACTAACTCCGTGCTCTCTGTTAAGTTCCGTTGGTCAGAATGGGAGTATCCTTTACCTTTGCAGCATTACATCAAAGTCTGACAGCACATTGTACCAGTGTTCACAGTCCCAGCAAATCCTCACCAGGCTGTTTCACTTGGGATGGTGCAAACTGACTCCAGTCTTCTGCTGGGTTTTGTGCCAAGAGACCTTGATTCTCCTGTCACTCAGATTTGTATCATCTCCTTTGCCTCATACCGTGTTAATCAGCACTAGTACTGAAGGTATTATACATTTCCTCCCATGTAAAATCTTATTGATGTTAATATAAATTGAGTGAATCTATCGTGGTTCTTTTACAAGCTTGAGGAGTTGGTAGAACATCGTGGTCACCTAACATCTTACGGTGATAAAGTAAATAGTAAATATTCCATCTGTTCCCTTTCCATGCCATTTGAAGAGTTTATCTATTTGTTTTTGACTGTGCTGGGTCTCCAAGGCCGCTCTCAGGCTTTCTCTAGTTGCAGCAGGCGGGGGCTCCTCTTCTTCGCCCTGCTTAGGCTTCCCATTGCAGTAGCTTCTCTTGTTGCAGAGCACAGGCTTTAGGCTCTCAGACTTCAGTAGTCGTGGTGCAAGGCTTAGTTGCCCCAAGGCATGCGGAATCTTTCTGGACAAGGGATCAACCTGGGTTGCCTGCTTTGGCAGGCGGATTTCTAGCCACTGTACCTCCAGGGTGGTACATTTTATTTTATTTATTTTTTTCTTTTTTCTAGTTAAGTTTGAGTTGTAGGATCATTTTTTTTTTTTCTTTGAACTCCCAAACATGACCACCCCCCACCACCTCCCACCCCACATCATCCCTCTGGATCATCCCCATGCACCAGCCCCAAGCATCCTACATCCTGCATCGAACACAGACTGGCGATTCGTTTCTTACATGATAGTATACCTGTTTCAATGCTATTCTCCCAAATCATCCCACCCTCTACCTCTCCCTCTCCCTCAGAGTCCAAAAGTCCACTCTACACATCTGTGTCTCTTTTGCTGTCTTGCATACAGGGTCTTCATTACCATCTTTCTAAATTCCATATATATGTGTTAGTATACTGTATTGGTGTTTTTCTTTCTGGCTTACTTCACTCTGTATAATCGGTTCCAGTTTCATCCATCTTATTAGAACTGATTCAAATGTATTCTTTTTAATGGCTGAGTAATACTCCATTGTGTATATGTACCACAGCTTTCTTATCCATTCATCTGCTGATGGACATCTAGGTTGTTTCCATGTCCTGGCTATTATAAACAGTGCTGCGATGAACATTGGGGTACATGTGTCTCTTTCTATTCTGGTTTCCTCGGTGTGTATGCCCAGCAGTGGGATTGCTGGGTCATAAGGCAGTTCTATTTGCAATTTCTTAAGGAATCTCCACACTGTTCTCCATAGTGGCTGTACTAGTTTGCATTCCCACCAACAGTGTAAGAGGGTTCCCTTTTCTCCACACCCTCTCCACATTTTAAATTAACCAAGACCTAGACAGTCTTCTCTTGATGGATGTCTAATTTCAGCCTTTCATTTCTGAGGTTAACTTCTTCCCAATGGTGATACTTTGCAGGCTATATTATTGGAAATATTATTGGAAATATATTGGAAATAATACAGTGCTAGATTACTATAAAAAATTTGAACTATGTAACAACACAGTAACTGTCACATATTTTCTGCAATGCAAGAAAGAGGAAATGGCCACTAAAGAATATTCCATTTAGCTTTTTTCAGAACACTTTCCTCAAGTTCTGTTTTCTAATTCATAATTTCAAGAATAAAAACATGCAATTCCTTGAATATTTAATTACATTAATAATTTAAAAATAACTGGGCTCTTAAGATACAGAAAATTTCAAGGATTTGTAATTGGTCATTATGGAGGGGTCTCAATAATATTTTTTTTTTCAGAATTTTTTCTCTTGAATTGTAAATAAAAGTTATTAAATGAAACTCCTGTTCCAGGGAATACCTGAGTTTGATTATCCTTCTAATATATATTTTATGTTGTGTGAAAATTATGTTTATTATTTTTTTATACTATAAATTAATACAAGATTCCAAAATTTTAAAAGCTCCAAAAATTTAAAAGCTCTAAAAATAAGAAAATTACTGTATTAGACAATGTTCTTCAGAGTAGCAGAACCAATGGGGTGTGCACATGTGTGTGTGTATGTATATATTTATTATATGATGATTTGTTTTATATTTAGAGAGATTTGTTATACACACACACATATATATTTGTTATGAAGAATTGGCTCATATGATTATGGAGGTTAAGTTTCAGTTCTGCCATTTGCAAGCTGGAAACCCAGGAAAGTTGGTGCTGTAATTCTAGACCAAGTCTGAAGACCTGAGGATCTGGGAGCCAATAGCATAAATCCCATTCCAAGGGCAAGAGAAGACTGATGGAGAAGATTGTGTTACTCTTGACAACCCCCAGAATAAATTATTTGGCACATTTTGCTATAGTCCTTGAGAATCCTTGTGATCTTATGGGACAGATGATCATGTTTTTTACAACTGAGTTAGAAGGAAGGAATATGTGAAAATTAGCTGGTAAGTGGAAGGATCGATGAATTCATTACATAACACAGTGGTTTTCTGGTTGAATGCTCTTCATCCATAGTTGGAGGGATATAATTTATCTAGCAAGTGAATACTGTTTAAAATCTCTACAGGTCAGGTTATTTTGGTATATTTTTCCCTTCCATCTCTGATACTGAAAAACAATAGTTTGAAACATCTATTTACAAGCCAGTGTAAGAAGAGTGAAGAATTTTCTAGCTATCCCCAAATTTGTGACAAGTAGTTCCCATTTTCCAAGTAACTTAACTAATTAGAATCAATGTATCATCACACTGATTAAACAAATATCATTACCTGCAATTATAACAATGTTGGTAATAATAATAACATAAAAGTGCAACAGTATATTTACACTATTTTTAAGAGTTTCTGAAGTCTTTGTACTTTCAGTTTCAAGGCTGGTTCAACCCCATGCCAACCCCACTGAATTAGGTTTAAATTACCTTATTTGTTGAAGATTTTCTTTACTATGTTAATGAGCTCGGTATGGGACTTTTGAGTAACATGGGAGTTCATTAAAAAGTTAAAACAGCGAGAAGTGCCAGCTATATTTATTGTCACTTAACAGGGCTGGCGGCCAGGAGGAGCAACCCGAGGGGCGGTGGCTGCGCAGGTGCAGGAGGACCTAGAGGAGCTATCTCACGTTGAAGGTCAGGAACGGCGGCGGTAAGGAGATACCCCTTGTCCAAGGTAAGGACAGTGGCTGTGCTTTGCTGGAGCAGCCGTGAAGAGATACCCCACGCCCAAGGTAAGAGAAACCCAAGTAAGATGGTAGGTGTTGCAAGAGGGCATCAGAGGGCAGACACACTGAAACCATACTCACAGAAAACTAGTCAATCTCATCACACTAGGACCACAGCCTTGTCTAACTCAATGAAACCAAGCCATGCCTGAGGGGCAACCCAAGACGGGTGGGTCATGGTAGAGAGGGCTGACAGAACGTAGTCTACTGGAGAAGGGAATGGCAAGCCACTTCAGTATTCTTGCCTTGAGAACCCCATGAACAGTATGAAAAGGCAAAATAATAGGATACCAAAAGAGGATCTCCCCAGGTCATTAGGTGCCCAATATGCTACTGGAGATCAGTGGAGAAATAACTCCAGAAAGAATGAAGGGATGGAGCCAAAGCAAAAACAATACCCAGTTGTGCATGTGACTGGTGATAGAAACAAGATCCGATGCTGTAAAGAACAGTATTGCATAGGAACCTGGAATGTCAAGTACATGAATCAAGGCAAATTGGAAGTGGTCAAACAAGAGATGGCAAGGGTGAACATCGACATTCTAGGAATCAGCGAACTAAAATGGACTGGAATGGGTGAATTTAACTCAGATGACCATTATATCTACTACTGCGGGCAGGAATCCCTCAGAAGAAATGGAGTAGCCATCATGGTCAACAAAAGAGTCCGAAATGCAGTACTTGGATGCAATCTCAAAAACGACAGAATGATCTCTGTTCGTTTCCAAGGCAAACCATTCAATATCACAGTTATCCAAGTCTATGCCCCAACCAGTAATGCTGAAGAAGCTGAAGTTGAACGGTTTTATGAAGACCTACAAGACCTTGTAGAACTAACACCCAAAAAAGATGTCCTTTTCATTATAGGGGACTGGAATGCTAAAGTAGGAAGTCAAGAAACACCTGGAGTAACAGGCAAATTTGGCCTTGGAATGCGGAATGAAGCAGGGCAAAGACTAATAGAGTTTTGCCAAGAAAATGCACTGGTCATAGCAAACACCCTCTTCCAGCAACACAAGAGAAGACTCTACACATGGACATCACCAGATGGTCAACACCGAAATCAGATTGATTATATTCTTTGCAGCCAAAGATGGAGAAGCTCTATACAGTCAACAAAAACAAGACCAGGAGCTGACTGTGGCTCAGATCATGAACTCCTTATTTCCAAATTCAGACTTAAATTGAAGAAAGTAGGGAAAACCGCTAGACCATTCAGGTATGACCTAAATCAAATCCCTTATGATTATACAGTGGAAGTGAGAAATAGATTTAAGGGCCTAGATCTGATAGACAGAGTTCCTGATGAACTATGGAATGAGGTTCGTGACATTGTACAGGAGACAGGGATCAAGACCATCCCCATGGAAAAGAAATGCAAAAAAGCAAAATGGCTGTCTGGAGAAGCCTTACAAATAGCACTGAAAAGAAGAGAGGCGAAAAGCAAAGGAGAAAAGAAAAGATATAAGCATCTGAATGCAGAGTTCCAAAGAATAGCAAGAAGAGATAAGAAAGCCTTCTTCAGCAATCAATGCAAAGAGATAGAGGAAAACAACAGAATGGGAAAGACTAGAGATCTCTTCAAGAGAATTGGAGATACCAAGGGAACATTTCATGCAAAGATGGGCTCGATAAAGGATAGAAATGGTATGGACCTAACAGAAGCAGAAGATATTAAGAAGAGGTGGCAAGAATACACAGAAGAACTGTACAGAAAAGATCTTCACGACCCAGATAATCATGAGGATGTGATCACTAATCTAGAGCCAGACATCTTGGAATGTGAAGTCAAGTGGGCCTTAGAAAGCATCACTAAGAACAAAGCTAGTGGAGGTGATGGAATTCCCGTTGAGCTGTTTCAAATCCTGGAAGATGATGCTGTGAAAGTGCTGCACTCAATATGCCAGCAAATTTGGAAAACTCAGCAGTGGCCACAGGACTGGAAAAGGTCAGTTTTCATTCCAATTCCAAAGAAAGGCAATGCCAAAGAATGCTCAAACTACCGCACAATTGCACTCATCTCACACGCTAGTAAAGTAATGCTCAAAATTCTCCAAGCCAGGCTTCAGCAATATGTGAACCGTGAACTCCCTGATGTTCAAGCTGGTTTTAGAACAGGCAGAGGAACCAGAGATCAAATTGCCAACATCCGCTGGATCATGGAAAAAGCAAGAGAGTTCCAGAAAAACATCTATTTCTGCTTTATTGACTATGCCAAAGCCTTTGACTGTGTGGATCACAATAAACTGTGGAAAATTCTGAAAGAGATGGGAATACCAGACCACCTAACCTGCCTCTTGAGAAATCTGTATGCAGGTCAGGAAGCAACAGTTAGAACTGGACATGGAACAACAGACTGGTTCCAAATAGGAAAAGGAGTACGTCAAGGCTGTATATTGTCTCCCTGCTTATTTAACTTATATGCAGAGTACATCATGAGAAACGCTGGACTGGAAGAAACACAAGCTGGAATCAAGATTGCCGGGAGAAATATCAATAACCTCAGATATGCTGATGACACCACCCTTATGGCAGAAAGTGAGGAGGAGCTAAAAAGCCTCTTGATGAAAGTGAAGGAGGAGAGCGAAAAAGTTGGCTTAAAGCTCAACATTCAGAAAACGAAGATCATGGCATCCGGTCCCATCACTTCATGGGAAATAGATGGGGAAACAGTGGAAACAGTGTCAGACTTTATTTTTTTGGGCTCCAAAATCACTGCAGATGGTGACTGCAGCCATGAAATTAAAAGACGCTTACTCCTTGGAAGAAAAGTTATGACCAACCTGGATAGTATATTCAAAAGCAGAGACATTACTTTGCCGACTAAGGTCCGCCTAGTCAAGGCTATGGTTTTTCCTGTGGTCATGTATGGATGTGAAAGTTGGACTGTGAAGAAAGCTGAGCGCCGAAGAATCGATGCTTTTGAACTGTGGTGTTGGAGAAGACTCTTGAGAGTCCCTTGGACTGCAAGGAGATCCAACCAGTCCATTCTGAAGGAGATCAACCCTGGGATTTCTTTGGAAGGAATGATGCTAAAGCTGAAACTCCAGTACTTTGGCCACCTCATGCGAAGAGTTGACTCATTGGAAAAGACTCTGATGCTGGGAGGGATTGGGGGCAGGAGGAGAAGGGGACGACCGAGGATGAGATGGCTGGATGGCATCACGGACTCAATGAACGTGAGTCTGAGTGAACTCCGAGGGATGGTGATGAACAGGGAGGCCTGGAGGGCTGTGATTCATGGGGTCACAAAGAGTCTGCCTGAGCGACTGAACTGAACTGAACTCAACAATGATTTTTTTTTTTTGTTGGAAAATCATTGCATTTTAATAACAATTCAGGTTAAATAATGGCAATGGATTTCCTAGTGAATTAGGATATAAGCAGAGTTACAAGAATTGGTCTCCAACCTTCATTCAGCTATCTTTTACCTGTATTTACCTTTGGTTTTTCTGATTTAACACCTCAGTTAAAATAGCATTATATAAAATTAATTTTCATTTTGCATATAATTTTATTTTTTCAAAAGCATAAATATAGGCCATTGGAAATGATGAATCAATTAGTGGGTGATCAAAAACTTACAGATAAAGTTTCTCTCAAATATTAGTAAATATGAATTTATAAAATTTCACCTAACCGTGATTTAAGTAGAAAGAACATAACCATTACAATAAGAATTTTCCAGATATTTTGCTGCTTTTCACTAACCTTTCATATCCTGAGGCTTGTAAATTATTCTGGTTTCAAGTGATGAAAGTGATGAAAAACAGAGAGTTTAGAAGTTAGTATTGGCTGAAAGAAAATCCTATTCTTTACTTTTACGTCCTTGCATTATTAGCACTAGCAGTTTAACATTGGTGGAGTGGGTAGCCATTCCCTTCTCCAGGGAATCTTCCCAATCAAGGGACTGAATTGGTGTCTACTGCATTGCAGGCAGATTCGAAGCCCTGGTAAGTAGAATAATGGCACCGAAAGGTAATCCTTGTTCAATCTCCAGAATCTATGAGTACACTTGTCCCTTGGTATTCGAAGGGGGTTGGGTCCAGGACCCTCGTATAAAATAGCATAGTTGTTTTTATTGTCTTCTGACTCTTTCGTGACCCCCATTGACTGCAGCCCACCACATTCTCTGTCCATGGGGTATCTCAGTCAAGAATACTGGAGTGGGTTGCCATTTTCTTTTCCAGGGGATCTTCCCCACCCAGGAATCGAACCTGTGTCTCTTTTGTCTCCTGCATTGGCAGGCAGATTCTCTATTGCTGAGCCTACCGGGAAGCCACCATATAGAAAATGGCTTAGTATTTGCCTAAAAACCTGTGCATGTCTTCTTGAAGCTTTACATCATCTCTAGATTTCCTATAAAAGCCAATAATGTAAATGGTATTCAAATAGTTGCCAGTACGTGGTAAGTTTAAATTTTGCTTTTTGGTAATTTCTGGAATTTAATTTTTTTTAAGAATACTTTTGATTGATGGTGGGTTGAATCAGTAGATGTGGAACCCGTGGATGTGGAGGGTCACCTGTATGCTACTTTAGTTGCAAAAGGACTTTACAGAAGTAACTCAGCATGTGGCCTTTGTGTTGATGACATTATTGTGGATTATTTGCTTGGGCTCAGTCCAGTCAAATGAGTCCTTAAAAAGGAAGAACTTTTTCAGCTGAGTCAGAGAGGAGATGGAAGAGGAAGGAGCAGAGATCTGACACATCAGAGAGAAGCTTGCCCCCTGCTGTTGTTAGCTTTGAAGGTGGAGGAAGAGGGGACCATGAGTGAAGGACTGCAGTACCTTCTAGAAACTGGGACTGGTCCTTGGCTGAGAGCTGGCAGCAGCAGCATACTAGGACCTTGGTCCCAAACTTCAAGAACAACCCCAAATAAGAAGGAAATGGATTTTCCTCTAGGGTCCCTAGATAGGAATGCAGTCTGCAGATGCTAGTTTGGTGAGACCTGTATTGGACTTCTGAGCTGCAGAACTCTAAGACAGTCAATTTGTACTTTTTTAGCTGCTAATTTTGTTATGGCATCAATAGGACACAAATGTAGCAGCTTTCAAAACCCCATCTTAATTTATGTCTGAGTATGAATACAGAGCAGAAAATTATGTGAATGCTTCATTCCTGATGATTCTGTTCTACTTTTGCAGGACTGAACCCAGACTCTTGGCAGTGAAAGTGCAGAATCCTAACCACTGAACCATCAGGAAACGTCCCCTTCTATCTTCTTGTGATCTGTAAACATTTGTCCACTGCTCTACCTTTTGACAGACAATATTCTTTCTCTTTGGATATTGTTCTTTTATAATATTCTGAATCCATTTTGAAGACAGTACTTTCTCTTCCTGATCTCCCATAACAGATTCTCTGCTGATTCTTAAGGTTTTCATCTTTGTCTGTGTAGCTGGAATTCATGACCACATGACTTAATTTTGGTAATGACTTAATTTTGATCTTTGAGATGCCTCTTGTCGTCTCCCTCTTCCTAAACTCTCTCTCTTTTTAAATTTATTTTTTATCTTTTTGGCCATCCCATGCAGGATGCAGGATCTTAGTTCCCTGACTAGGGACTGAATCCTTGTTTCCTGCTTTGGGAGCACAGAGTTTTAACCACTGGACTGCTCAGAAAGTCCCTTAGGCTCTCTTTTTAGATGCTTGTCCCCATTGTACCTGTTTATATACATATAATTATATATATATTAACAACTAGTGATGTAGTTGGGGAAAGACACTTAATCTCAGTGAACCTCAGTTTTCCCTTCTGTAAAATGGAGATAAAAATATCAGCTTCTTAGGAATTCCCTGGCAGTCCAGCAGTTAGGACTCCATGCTTTCACTGTCAAAATGGTTGTGGAACCGAGAGCCCTTAAGCTGAGGTGGTGTGTGGCCAAAAAAAAAAAAAAAAAAAAAATCTGCTTCTCAAGGTTTTTAAGAGGGTTAAATGTACATACTTAATTACATGTACAAACACGAGTTTATGTTACTCCTCTTCCCTGTTTTTGTGTTATTATTATTTACAGTATTTGGCTGTTAGGGATGATTACCATCATCCTGTAAATTCTTAAAACACTCAGAAGATTCACTTTTAGTTACATGTAGTAGCATGACTTAGATTATCTCTGTTAATCCTACTTTAACTAAAAAAAAAAAAAAAGGAAAAGCACAAGCCATATTCTCCATTCCACAGATGAGAAACTAAGATCAGAGAGGTTGCTTGTTACCTGATAAAAAAATGATAGAGTCAGGCTTAAAATTCAGGTTTTCTGACTCTAGTTCAGTATTTTTCTTTAATTCATTCAGTTCTCTGTGTGAGACAGTCCAGTTAAGGTTCAGACCATGTTATTTTCTTGATGTCTGACTTGTCTGCTCTGGACCTTGACTATAATGCTTTGCATCAGATTAGGCACAAAACTTTTTCATTTCTTCTTACATATTTTTTATTTTATGGTCTTCAAGCATGCCTTACTCCATATTGTGTCCAAGAGTTGGAAAAGCCACTCTTAGCAAGCAACCTTTCAAGGTTTCCTGTGCAATAAGGACACAATTTTGTTGATTGCATCTCTCAAAACTTCCTTTACCTTTTCATTCCTTAGACTATAAATGAAGGGGTTTAGGAGAGGGGTCCCCATTATGGTGAGGACAGCAGTCACTTTGTCAAATTCCAGGGAATGACTCTGGCTGGGTCTCACATACATGAAGATGTTGCTCCCGTAGGCAATAGAAACGACAGTGATGTGAGACGCGCAGGTGGAAAAGGCTTTCTGACGTCCTTGGGCCGAGGGGATGCGCAGGATGGTAGAGATGATGTAGGTGTAGGACACGGTGGTGATCACCAGCGAGGTCAGGAGGATGAGAGAAGACAAGAGGAAGCTTACCATCTCAAGGAAATGAGTGTCTATGCAGGCCACCTGCAGCAGAGGGGCGATGTCACAGAAGAAGTGATTAATCTCCTTATGGCAGAAGGGCAGCCTGGACAGCAGAATGACCGGGCAGAGCACCGACAGGAAGGCCCCCACCCAGCAGCCCAGCACCAGCAGGAGACACAGCCTGCTGTTCATGATGATGGTGTAGCGCAGGGGGTTGCAGATGGCCACGTAGCGGTCAAAGGACATCACCACCAGCAGGATGAACTCCACGGTCCCCAGGAAGAAGAAGAAGTATGTTTGGCTGATGCAGTCTGCAAGAGATATGGTCTTCTTGTCCTTGAGCAGAAAGGATAACAGTTTTGGGGTAACTGAGCTAGTGTATGAAATGTCCAGCAGTGACAAATTACTGAGGAAGAAGTACATTAGATGTGTATAAGAGACAGCATTGCACCTGCTCAGTGACTGTGGACAGAGGGCAGTTTACCTCTTGCCAACCCCTTCCTCTTACAAATAGGTGAATCAGGTAAGGACATCATGAACCTCAATTAGACCAATCTGATCCTCTTGAAATTTTGATTTAGAACTCAGATAATTTAAAGTAAATGTTGATATAAATAATATATGGGGCTTCCCAGGTGACTCAGTAGTAAAGAATCTGCCTTTCAATGTAGGAGATGTAAGTTCGATCCNAAAAACAAACAAAAAAAAGCTGAAAATAAAGATGAAAGTCAGAATAAATAGGCTTTAAACTCCCAATAGCATCGAGAAGATGCAGTAGAAAGGGCTCTGAATGGAGAGTCAAGAGTGCATTGTTTCCATCCTGTCTCTGACCCTAATAAATGTAGGATCTTGGATAAATGACACCCACTCTCCAGTCTTCCCATATTTAAAATTTTTGGTTGATGGAAACGATCTTCATAGTTCCATAAAGCTTGGTGACTTTTTTATTCCTTTTTAATACAACGCTTCTTTTCTGCTTCCCTCTTCCTGACCTACTGTTTTTCAAGCTAAGTTCTGAGCATAAGAGGAGAAACCTACCTGAGAAGCCAGTCAATCAATTTGGAAAATGGAGAAAATGGAAAGCTAATAAAGCCGAATTAGTTTTCTTGAGTTTTTATTTCAAGTTTTCAGGTATTGCTTAAATCAAAGAGCAGAGAAATGAAAATTGTACAGTCAAATGAGAGGGAATGTATATTTGTTTCTTTTGATACTTACATTTGTTATTGGTATTATGTGTTGAGTTAATATAATATCAGGTTGGACACATATTATTTTAATTTAGTAGTAATTGAATTCTCCATAAAGTTCTATGGTATTTATTTATTTAATTTTTTTTGGCCTTGCTTCGAGCCTTGCAATATCTTAATTCCCCAACCAGGGACTAACCCTGGCAGTGAGAGCACCAGGTCCTAACCACATGGAATTCCCCATGGTTTTTAGTTTTTTAAAAATTTGCTATAATCATATATGTTTTAAAATATCTACACTGTTATGGAACTAATAATATATGTATCGTATGTATGTATGTATAATATACAAGGTCAATGATATATGTATCATAATTTGTGAAACCAATTTTATGTATTTTGAAAATCATCTTTGGGAAAATGGTCAATGTTCTTCTCTTTTGTTCTTTGCAATGTTATGTCTATGGCTACATGGAGAGTAGACTTTCCTCCCATTCTCCAAATGACTCTTAACAGGTTTCTGCAAAGAAAACTTCTATACCATATATTCTTGTCAGCCACTGGATGATCACATTATTAATAGTAGTTCAAAAATGATTATTAATAGTAGTTCGAAAATGGGCACAGAGAGCCTTCCCTGATGGTCCAGTGGTCTAGGAACTAAGACCCCACATGGCTTCACATTGCAGCCAAAAAATAAAAAATAAATAAAAAGGATGCAGATAGTGTTTGAAGCATTCAGCTTAATCTCTGGATACTGCTCAAATTTGCTGAACATCTACTGCATGCTTATAGAATGCAGTCAACCCACTGTCCTTTGTTGTAATATTTTGTGAATAATGTTTTAGTTTCAAGTTAAAAGAAGAAAATTATGAACCCTGAGCTGGGTTCTTTCTAAGCTTAGAGCCCATCTGGTTCCTCTTTAAAGGAAAGCATTTTCCTCAGGCTCTAGTTGGGATACATAACTCTTAGCTGCTGTCTTTGCTTTAAAGACATGCTTTTCTGAGCACATTTCCATCTGAAAATTTGGCTGTGAGTTTTTCTGCTCCCTCATTTGCTTCTTCATTTCTGTTCAATACTTATTTATTGTACAAATCAAACAATCTGTATTATTTTAATAGTAAGAGTTTAGTACTCACCTTCCCTGTTTTAAATTAGGAAATATTGGTTTCATAGAATTATTTGACATTTCTGGGTAAGTAAATTCCTTTACAAAATGCATAATAGCTTCCATCCATTTAGGAGTAAAATAAATAAATAAAATTACTACACTTTTTAAAAAAAGAAATAAAGTGCACAATAAGTGTAAAAAAAAGAAAAGAATAAATTTTGAACATAATTGGATCTGAACAACTTGACTTGCTGGTGAGTTTGTAGGAGAGCTCTTTTTATGTTCTTTTTAATCCTTGGCTCTACATGTATAAATGAGTATTGATCACCTACATATTCCTTTCCAGTCTAAATATATCTTTTACTTCCAGTGAGGGCCAGCATCCTTTCTACTCAAGCAACTATCCTTTGGGCACAAAAAGCACTCATATTTTATTAAATAAATAGGTCAGAATTGATGTGCTCCCCCCATGCAAAAAGTTGCAGCTGCTCAGCAAAGGTAAATTCAGGAGGCTGCATTTTCATGTATCAAATACAGATTGTATTATAACTGTTGGAGATTATAACTCTACCTTCCTGGTGAGTGTCATCTTTTTTTCTGCTATTAATGTGGCATCCATCTAGTTCTATTAATAAATAACTGATTGCTAAAATGTTAAAGCTAGGCATGAAAAAGGAACCCAAACACCAAGGTGCCTAATATATTTGATTTTTCAGGGTTTAGAGACAGGGTCTCAGGAAGGAAAAACTCTAGTATGAAAGAGAATAGTTTACAACTGCAAGATGCATTGTTCCATTTCTCTCATAATCTTCCAGATTGTTTCAAGGCAATTTGTTTCATTTTCATGTTATCAAAGTTCTCCAAAGAGTCTCACCTACTAGGTCTTGATACCAGTAGGAACTCTTTCCATCACAAATATTAGAATATTCACTTCTCCCTTACTGCTCCTGCACCCAGATAATAAACCTCTCAGCTGTTTACTACTGCAGGAAAGTCATAATCGTATCTGGGTGAAAAAGTATTAATGTTATTGAGGTTTGTGTGTATGTGTGTGTGTATGTTAGTCGGTCAACTGAGTCTGACTCTTTGTGACTGCATGGACTGTAGCCCACCAGGCTTCTCTGTCCACGGGATTCTCCAGGCAAGATTACTGGAGTGGATTGCCATTCCCTTCTCCAGAGGATCTTCCTGACCCAGGGATCAAACCCTGGTCTCCTTCAATGCAGGTAGATTCTTTACCATTTGAACTATAGGGAAGTCATTCATATTGAGGTTTAGTCTAATAATAACATAGAGCACACTTTATAGAGAAGTAGAAACATTTTAACTTTCCCTTTCTTTAGCCCTCCACACCTTCATCACTGAACTGGAGACTGACAAATATCTTAACAGAATACTGTAAATATTCATGAAGCTACATCTCATCTATTCTATTTATTCTTCCATTTATCTAGTAAACCGTCCCACCTCCTCTATCATATCCTCTGTTTTCCTTCTAGCCTATATAGTATTTGATGGCCCTGATAGGAACCTAATTTCCCTCTCATGTTGTAAAATTTGAATAATTTGATATCTTCAAAGCATTATGCCATTTTTTAACAATAAAAATATGGGATGTTTGAACTCAGAGTTGCTCTTTGCCATGGTTGGCACAGGATCATATACCTTTGGAAAAAAACGGCATTGGGAACTTTCTATTTTGCCTTCTTTAGGTAAAATACACTTCTCTGAGAAAAATTAAAAGTGCTCTCCTCTGTAGCATCTCTCAAATTTGTGATAGTGAAAAAAAAAAACCCCAAGTTTGTGTTAGCCTTTTCTATTACAAATGGCCTGTATTAGATCTCAGGATCACATCATGTCCAGGAGGAAAGGTTCTGGACCAGGACAACCAGCATATCACAATTTAATTATAACCTTGACAAATGTAGGCTTTCTTTTTCTGGTCATTCTCCTCACTACCATTTTTTCTGTGGATCCTGAAAATTTGCGTAAAATTGCACATTTCAAGAATTTGGCCATAGGAAAAAGATGGAGAGTATAGCAGGTCTTGGAATCAGAGAACCTGTGTTGTATTTCTTGTTTGGCCATTTAGAAGTTCAGGATCTTTAATAAGACTTAAAGCAGCCTGAATCTTGTCTTCCTCATCTCTAAAATGAGGATGGCTATCGTGTCAGATTGATGGTCCCACCCTTGATGTTCAATATGTCTTTAAGAACATAGGGCTGAGGAAGGATGAAGACAGAAGGACTAAGATGTGGAGATGGGTAGATCTGAGATGCTATCAGGAAAATGTGAAAAAGGTCAATTGTAATTGAGGTACATGAAACACATGAATTTACATAGTTATAGTAAAGGTATTACATTTGACTTTGCCATACTAGCTTTCTGGCAGGGCAGTAATTGGACTTTCACTTACAAAATACACATGCAAACCCATGTATTAAGACTCAGACTGTGTAAAATATAAATATGGGTACATGCAAAATAAAATGTACTTACATAACACTGATTGTAGAACAGCTGATATTTTCTTCATTCAAATATGTAAGAACCTCAAAATTGTGGAATTTTCTTCTCAAGCCTTCCATCCATTATTCTTTACATTCTTTCATTGCTTCAACTTTGAATTCCATATAGATTTCTCTCAGTCTTACTCTGAGACACTTCCCCATATAATATACATCTCTTTCTTCAAAATCACACCCAATGGTTATTCAGTTTTTGCTGAAGTACTTCATCCACCTCCACTGAATGAAAATATGTCCTTCTATAAGCTCTGATGATTTTTATCAGTTTTTTCTTATTCCCAGGAAAAAAGTCTAAGTTTTGACTAATACTAAATTCCAAGTGTTATTTTATCATTTAATCATCTATTTCACACATTCAGTGAATCTTAATCCAAAACATTTTCCTGAGTTTCAAGCAGTATGTTGTCTGGGTCACATTTTTGCCAGCAAAGCAGAATGATGAGATTAGTGATAAAGTCAGACCCAGTGCACTGAGAGTAGGTTCTCTGACTTCCAGTTTCTATCTCTGGCAAAAAGACTGAAAGGTTTTCTGATTGAAATCTTCCTAAATCTTAGATTTTTTTTTTCTTCTCACTTGTAGGGGTGTAATTTCCTCTCTACTCAGCTAACTTTTATATCTTCTGTGGCTCCATCCAGAAACTTGGAACTCTTCAAAACTACAGACTCTTAGGTTAGAAGAGAACTAAAGGGCATATGCGGAGAAGGCAATGGCACCCCACTCCAGTACTCTTGCCTGGAAAATCCCATGGACGGAGGAGCCTGGTGGGCTGCAGTCCATGGGGTTGTGAAGAGTCGGACATGACTGAGCGACTTCACTTTCACTTTTCTCTTTCATGCATTGGAGAAGGAAATGGCAACCCACTCCAGTGTTCTTGCCTGGAGAATCCCAGGGATGGGGGAGCCTGGTGGGCTGCCGTCTGTAGAGTCGCAGAGTCGGACACGACTGAAGCAACTTAGCAAAGGGCATATGAGATAGCCTGGTGCTAAAATATTCTGTACTGTCTCTGTTGTCTAGTGATGGGAAACTATTTTTAAAAGCACATCATTTCACTTCAATGATCTTGATAGTCAAAAAACTCATATTTGCATTTGAACTGTCTAAAAACTTCCTTCATTTTGTTTAGTCACTCCTGTTCATTCATCAGGCATATTATGACTTGATTTTAGACATATCTACTTTATTTTCTTTCCCCTGGAAATAATATTAGTTTCTGGATATTGAAGCGATTCCAGTATTAAAGATTTTACAGTCATATTTACAGATTTGGTCTAGAATGGCTCTTGGGATTAAAAAAAAGGTAATTATTATTATTGCAATCCTGGGATGTTAGAACTGAAGTTACTAATCACAGTTAGAAAGTTAAAGTCTCTTGAGTGACTCTCTTGGGTGTTTATTTAAAGTAAAACTTAGAGATATGCTTAAAGCCTTAATGAACTAAAAACTTGGAACACTTACATAAGAAATGTTCACAATGTATTGAAAACATATTAAGATGCTTTTCAAACTGAGATTGTATATATGCTATATGTCTATATACATATTTTTAGAAAGTATTTTATTGAGATGTGATCTATACACAATAGGCATGTTTAAGGATATAATTTGTTGATTTTTGACAAATTTATAGTCACATAGCCACCACCACCATTACAGGAATAGTTTAAAATATCTATATTACCTCAAATATTTCATGTCGCCTTTTGCAGGTCAATGCAGTCATGTCCCTATCTCAGCACCTGACAACCACTGATGTGTTTGCTGTACATGTAATTTTGATTCTTCCAGCTTTTTGAACATAAATTCAACCTGCAGAATATAGTTTTCATTTAATCTGGGGCTTCGGGATTAATCTGAGTGTTTTAGGCGTCAGTAGTTTCTTCATCACACAGTTTTCTTATTTGTTCACCAGAAAATGGGCACCTGAGTTATTTTCAATTTTTGTTTATTATGAATTAAGCTTCTATGAATGTTTGAGTTCTCGCTTCTATATGAATATTTGTTTTCCTTTCTTTTGGACTCGTTCCTAGGAGTTTAATTACTGAGTCACATGGTAAATACGTTTAACGCTGTGAGAAACTGTCAAGGTGATTTCCAGAGCTGTTCCATTGTTTCTTTTTGTATCAGCCACTGTGTGATTCCCATAGCTCCACACCATTGCACATAGTTGCTCTTTTCAGCTAGTTCTTTTTTAAGTGCATAGATGGTGGGATCATCTAATTTATCTTCATTTTTCATCTTTGTTGAGGTATATTTGACAGTAAATTGTACATGTTTACAGTGTACAATGTGATGATTTAGCATACACACCTTCGTGAAATGAATATCACAGTCGGGTTATTGAACAAATCCTTCCCCTCACATAGCTATGATTTTTTTGTGTGAGATCTTAAAGTCTACCATCTTACCATGTATCAAGCACACAATGCAGTATTATTAACTACTGTCACTATGATCTATGAATGCCCAGAAGTTCTCCATCTTATAATGGAAAGTTTATGCCTTTTGACAAGCATCTTCTTATCTTCCCATCTCCCAGACACTAGTAACCACCATTCTACTCTCTAGTTTTTATGAACTTGATTTATTTTTATTTCATGTAGTAAGTGAGATCATACAGTTTTTCTCTTTCTTTTTCTGGCTAATTTCACTTAACATAATGTCCTCTAGTTTCATCCCTGCTATGGCAAAAGTCAGGATTTTATTCTTTGAAATTTTGAATAAGTAATAAATAATATTATCTATCTATATATCTCATTTATCTCATCTTCTTTATCCATTCATCCATAAGTGGACACTTATGTTGTTTACATATCTTGGCTAGTGGATATAAAATTACAGCTATCTCTTTGAAATACCAATTTTGTCCTCTGAATATATACTCAGGAATTGAATTACTGGATCTTATGATTATTCTATTAAAAAATTTGAGGACCCTCCATATTATTTTCTATAGTTCAGTTCAGTTCAGTCGCTCAGTCATGTCCAACTCTTTGCGATCCCATGAATCGTAGCACTCCAGGCCTCCTTGTCCATTATCAACTCCCGGAGTTCACTCAAACTCATGTCCATCGAGTTGGTGATGCCTTCCAGCCATCTCATCCTCTGTCATCCTCTTCTCCTCCTGTCCCCAATCCATCCCAGCACGAGTCTTTTCCAATGAGTCAACTCTTCACATGTGATGGCCAAAGTATTGGAGTTTCGGCTTCAGCATCAGTCCTTCCAACGAACACCCAGGACTGATCTCCTTTAGAATGGACTGGTTGGATCTCCTTGCAGTCCAAGGGACTTTCAAGAGTCTTCTCCAACACCACAGTTCAAAAGCATCAATTCTT
>SJYX01020005.1:5189-97719 GCA_006410675.1 Oreotragus oreotragus
TTCGTGTACACCTGTGGCAGATTCATGTCAATGTATGCCAAAACCAATAGAGTACTGTAAAGTAAAATAAAGTAAAATGGAAGCTCTAATAATAATAATAATAATAATAATAAATAAAATAAAATTTAAAAAAACTGGTAAAAAAATAAAATAAAATAAAATGGAAAGCGGATATGAAAAGACATTTTTCCAAAGAAGATATGCAGATAGCCAAGAGGCACATGAAAAGATACTCGACATCAGAGAAGCCCAAATCAAAATTACAACGAGGTGATTGTCCAAATGGTTATTTTCAAAAGCAAAAGAAATAACAAGTGTCGATGGGGATGTGGAGCAAAAAGAACCCTTGTACACTATTGGTAGGAATGTAAATTGGTGAAGCCACTATGGAAAATAGCTTGGAGATAACTCAAAACATTAATAAATAGAAAGGACTACCATATAACCCAGTAATTCCACTTCTGGATATTTATCTGAAGAAAACAAATACACTAATTCAAAAAGATACATGTACTTCTACAAAAGCCAAGGTAAGAAAACGACCTAAGAACCCATCAATGGATGACTGGATAAAGATATGGTATGTATATGTACACACTGGAATACTGCTCAGCCAATAATAAAAAAATGAAATCTTGCCGCTTGCAACAATATGGATAGCATTTCAGGTATGTTGAGTGAAGTAAGTCAGACAGAGGAAGATAAGTGCCATATGTCTGACTTAATGTGGATCTAAAGCAAAAAAAACAAGCAAAACTCATAGATAATAGATTGGTTGCTGCCAAAGAGAGCATCAATCAGGGTGGGTAAAATGAATGAAAGGGTTCAAGAGGTACAAACATCCAGTTATATAATGTCATAGAGAGGTAATGTATAGCATAGTGACTATAGCAAATAATACCGTACTGCAAATTTGAAAGTCTCTAAGAAAGTAAACCTCAAAAATTCTCACAAATAAAGTCATGTGTAACTTTGTGTGGTGACAAGTTCGTTACCACAAGCAGACTCACTGTGGTGATCTTTTCCGATATATACAAATGTCAAATCATATGGTGCACACTTGAAACTAATATAATGTTGTCTGTCAATTGCACTTCCATAAAAACATAGAAAAAGCATTAAATTAAGTTCAATGTTAATGCTACTCAAAATGCATGTCAATGTCTATTTAGTACATTTCAGTGATTTAGTTCAATTGTACATATTCCCAAAAGTGTGGTGCCTTAGGCTTTGTTCCAGATCATGTAAGATTTAACGTACAAACAAATATACTGCCTATCTAAAATTTGTGCTAAAATGACATAGTTTTCAAATGGCCTAGTTATAGAACTACAGTGATAATAAAGAGATAAAGAGAGCTTTTTGAGTCTTAAAAACTTATGTCATCAAGCTTCTCAATTTTATGCTTCAATAATGGAAATGTGATACTTTTTGAATTCTGATTTCTCTTTTCTTAAGTACATAAGCAATAAATATTCTGACACAGAATTCCATTTTTTAAAAAAGTGTGTATAAGTGTGTTTTTAAAATTGCATTTTTGAAACAAAGTACGTCACATTCCTAAAAGTGACACACATTTCAATGCTGAACACTGAATAACTATCCAAGATGTATTTTGTGTTATAAAACATTAGTGTCTTAAACGTTCTAAATTGCCTTGAGATGTGTCAATGGTCTTGAGAATATCATCTACCATGCTAAACCAATTGATGTCTAGGGACTAAAGCTCTGCTTCTAATTATTCTTTGAATATAAATAAGATAATATTGGTCAAAATAAGATTTCTATGCATGTGAATTTATAACTCACTTCTAAGATTTTTTAAACTGACATTAACTTGGAAATACATAGCATGCTAGAAAGGGTTTTCTGCTCCTATGTGAAAGGCAATGGTTAAATTATTTATGAAGACAAGATTATCTGAAATGATAATATATAGCAAAAAATTTATTATTTAATTTAATTTAAATAACACAAGTTCAAATTCCATTGGTTTGTCCAAATGTGTTTTTTCATCTGTATCTTTTTTTCCCTTTTATGTCCTCTAGCAAACCCACAACCAGTCACAATATTAATCATCTTAAGACAATTTCCTATAATTTTATACCCATGTTTATTCACTCCCACTCTTACTTCCACCAAAAACACTTTTCTGTGTCCCAAAGCTTCCCAGACAGCCTTTGCCCAAATGTCATATCGTCCTCTGAAAATTCATTGCATTTGCTAATATCTATTAAGCAACTTTACCAGAATGACTTACTTAAGGTCAAGCTTCAATGTAGGCAATATATATATTTTATTTTATTTTAGAAAATTATAATATCAAGTACTCTTTCCCCCAAGATAATTCAGGCTTCTTTAAGTTCCATCACTAGGTCCTTTTGTTCTCACTGGGTGGGCTTCCAGGATTTCAGCTTAGTCCTTGGTGGTCTTCTCCAAGTCACTCATGACATTTCCTGGGAGTCCCAGATCCATATATATGCCTGCTTGTTGGAGAATTCCACACTAATATCCCAAGAAGAACACAAACTTAACAAGCATCATTCTGAGTTCACTATTCATTACTCATATAATTACTACTGTTGATGGTACATGCCACTATGGTTTTGATAACCAAAGTCAAATACTCAGAAGTCATTCTTGAAGTCTTCACTTTCCCAACCTTCCCATTCACCATCAAAACCTCTGGTTTTCCTTCATATCTAGTTATGTCATTGCTGCTCTTGCTGTTGTTCAGTTGCTGTCATGTCCAAATCTTCGTGAACCTATGGGCTGTAGCCCACCAGGCTCTTCTCTCCATGGACTTCTCCAGGAAAGAATACTGGAGTGGGTAGCCATTCTCCTCTCCAGAGGATCTTCCCAACCCAGGGATCAAACCTGGATCCCCTGCTTTGCAGGCAGATTCTTTACCATCTGAGCCACCAAGGAAGTCCAATAATTATCTCCTATATATTTGTTTTACTTCATCATCACTATCCTTATTGCTTAGTTGAGGAGAACACTGTGTGTTTCTAAGATGACTATGTTAACTCTTTGCTTCATTTTATTTTCACTTCATTCTACTCCAATCCATCCTACAGACTGCTTTCATTTCAATTCATTTCTAAGATGCCAATTTGTCAAGAGATCTGCATCACATTCTCCATGAACTTTCTTTTGCTCTCAGAAAATATTTAACCTTTATTATGCATGATTCTCCAAATATTTCTTATTTTTGCTAAGTATTTTCTCAAAAACATATAAAAGCCATAATTTTCTCAGTGTTTTTAATATAATTTGACAGAATTTAGAGTATGGGATAAAAATCATGTTCTCTTTGAAGGGAATGGAATCAAGATCATCAGTGTTATTGATTAAGGACAATTCCTCATATAGTAAATGTCACACGAAGAGTTCATAAGGTTGAAATTATCTCACAAATATTCAACAACTGTAACTCTGATACCCTCCTCAGGTAGAGGGATAGAGGCATAAGGGGTTCAGATCAACTGAACAAATGACTAAAAGCTCTAAGATTTCACACCTGACATCACTACTTAGAGCACTGGTACAGAAAACTTTCCTCCAGGTGTACCTGTCAAGAGACCTCACACTAGAAAAATCTCATTAATGACCTCATTAAGTTCTGACTTTTTTCACTGTGGCTCCAAGAGGAAGTCACCAGTGTAATTTACTTGACAACTATACAGAGGTACTTAGACTAGACCCAGAGTAAGAAATGTGGGGTAATTTTTATAAGACTGTTCATTTGGGGTTCATTTTAATGTATTCTTGCTAAAAACATTTAAAATCATTCATTTATTGAAGACATTTATCTCTCTTTTAGCAGTATATACAATAGCAGTTATCTTTTCCAATCCTGGTAAATATTAAGTATACAACCACATGACCCTAAGTCATTTCAAATGACAAAGATGCATACCGAGAAGAATGTAAAAGAAATTATTATAACCTTGAAGTAATAAAGCACTGTATATATTTATTCGTCTCCTGTCTGCAAAAGATGATAACTACAAGGAAATAAAAAAGAGGAGAATATGCAATGAAAATTACAATATCTGCATAGCTGTACTGCCAAGGTCAGTGAGGGCTGAAGGACCAACGGAAGGATCCATGGCTTGTGGAATCTAATGGGCTCTCAGAGAAAAGATCTCTCCAGCAGGTGGCCTCATCTGAAGGACAAAAGCAAAGACTTCTTGTTTGAAACAGGGTCTGTATACACAGACTGCATAGGAGCTACCCAGACCCATTTGGATTGTGTAGCATGTGTAGGGAGGTTGGAAAGAGTGCAGAAACCTCTGGGCAGGCCAGCTGTGCAAGACACAGAGCAGGAAGGCCCCCTCGTGGTGGTGCACAGCATTGCATGTCTAATCTTCGTCCATGGAGGTTTATCTCCCTTCCTCTGCAAACTCAATATCTTTACCGAAATGCGTTTTATGTGCCAAGCCTTAGTCTTTGGGGTGACGTGAATAGACACAGCAGAGAAATATCTCTTTTTGTATGATCTTCCTCCCCTATACACACACACACACACACACACACACAGTCACTTATACTGTGTCTTAATGAAAAACTTGAAATCTTTCAGCAAGCACTCCTAATATTATTTGTTGTTGTTGTTTAGTTGCTGTGATGTCCGACTCTTTGGGACCCCATGGACTGTAGTCCAGGCAAGAATACTAGAGAATGTTATTTCCTTTTTATTATTCTTTAAATAGCTGTTTCAATAAGAGCTCCCCTCACTCAATACAAAATGAAACACGAAATAGAACAGGAGAGCTATGAATATACTGTAAGGGAAAAAAAATGACACTGAATTGAAAAAAAAATCAAGGCACTTTTTAGGGGGAAAAGCACTTTGTTGTGGAGCCAAAAAGAGTGATTAATCAATTCCTCGTGGAGTCAAAAATATATAATAAAAATGACCTCTGTAAGTAGAGTTCAAAACGAAAGCTCAAGTAGGAACTTACAAAACAATTTAAGGGGATTTTAAAATAAGCAGACAGAGCTGAGGGAAAAAGAAGTCTAATTGAAGTGTAAAGCCATCAGAAAACTTTCGGCCCCTTTGGAAGCAGTGACAAGGAGAATGGGTACATCAGTTTAAAAAAGACATGGCGGGGAACCTAAGAAAATGAGAGAAATGCAGCACAATGCACAAAGAAAACATTCAGTATATACTTAACTGATATCCTTTAAACAGAATAAAACCAAAAAATACACAATTCAAATAAAGTGTCAGAAAAAAAAAAAATTAAAGACGTCAACCCACTCTAATAGTCTTGCCTGGGAAATCCTGTGGACAGAGGAGCCTGGTGGGCTGCAGTCCATGGGGTCACAAAAAGAGGTGGACACAACTTAATGACTAAACAGCAACAAGATTAACTCTACAGACGGAAAGATACTTCAGTACTGGTCACAAAATCTGCGCACAACAATCACACCTTATATGATATTTACCAAACTTAAAAAGTAAAACTAAAATCGCTATGAATCTCCAGACAATAAAAATCACTATGAATCTCCAGACAATAAAAACAAATGAAAGTTAAAAATCTGCAAAAGGATAAAAATCAGACTGACTGATTTTTATCCTATCTCTGCACTAAGCACACAACAGTACAAAGAAATGGAGTATTTATAGCGGCTATAGTTTTTAAAAAGCATTAAGTTTCATGGCTTTTCTATATTTTTAAATTGAGGCTAGATATCTTAAAGTGTATGGCGAAAGACAAATATTCATAGGTATGCACTAACACAGAAACTATGGTTAGCAGGAGTAGTTTTGTTAAAAAAAAAAAAAAAAAAAAGAAAAAGAAAGAAAGAAAGAAAGAACATTCCCCGAGCAAGAGTAAGTAAAAAATATTTTTTCAAAGAACTGACAGCAAATTCAGATCTACTTAATTGTAAAAGGCATCACTGAGAGAATTATTAATATAAAACAGAAAGTAGATGTTGCAAAGCACAGCAGTGTGAATGAAGAAAAGTAACTAAATGAGTTTTAGAAGGAAAAAGGTGTGAGAGAGGGAGCAGTTAAGATTGTGGCTCTCCAGCCTGAAAACAGAAACAAAAACAAGCAAACCAATTGAAAGCAACCTACACCAAGTTCAAGCCCAACTAACGAAATCATTCTAATCCTCAAACCTGTATTCTAGAAATGTCCAGAGGCTTTGTGTCATTAATAAGGGGAAAACAGGCTTTATTACTTAACGTTTCTGTAATTTTACATTTATATGAAACCCCATTGTTTGGAGTATTGAATCCACAAATTTTTGGCTGACACATTTCATTATTCCCTAACAATGTTGCTCCACATCATCTGTTGTACACGATCTTTCCTAACTCCCCTTAAAGACAGCAGTAGTCACTTTTTCCACCCTAAATGTGTATGCGGTTCTCTTATCTTGCACACTGTACTGTATTTTAAAGTGCACTTAAACATTTCTCCCTTGTTACATTCATTCATTCTATTCTATACCAGACACTGACTCCAATGCTTTAGGCAGAGCAGTAAAAAGCCCACCTCCCTTCATCCCAAAAGACACATATTACTGATCATGAGGGCCTTTCAGTAGCATCCGTGTGATATTGCTCTCGGCATCTGCAATACCAGCTCATTTATGTGAAAAAGGCAGAAGGGGTGAACACAGGGAAGCTTATCACTTAGTAACATAAATGTCAGCTCTTGTTCATCAATCTGTTAAGTGTTTATGAAACAGAGGGCGTCTACTTAGCACTTAATCTACTAATATATATGTATATATATCTACTATCTACTTAGCATTTATTTTCACCTTATCATGTCACACAGTAAATTCTTTAAATAAATCTATATTATGGTGAAGAAGGTAAGATATATATATATATGTATATATGTGCTGCCTGTCTTCTTATATTTTTATATTCTTTTTCCAAAATATGTATGATGTGAGTAGATAATAAAGAATAAGTGTGAAGCAATTAAATGATAAAAACAAGCTAAGTTCTGTAGCATACTGTTGGAAATACAGTGTAGTTGTAAATAATCTTAAGATATAATTTTTCACCCCAAAATTGCGTATTTAACTGTTTATGGATTTTCTGTGGATTGGCAGTCTGCTTTTGTTGCACCTCTCCCTCCTGTTTGCCATTTAAACATTTCATACTTTCTCATACCCCTTGAGGACAGAGGTGGTTGGAAAGGTGGGGACATTTCTTCGCTTGCCAGCAGTTCTAGTTAAAGGTTAGGAGGAAGAGACATTTAATATACTGACCAAAATATGACTAGGGAATTACTTGTGAATTTCAATTCATTCTACTCTCATTTCTCATTATCTTCGATAATTAGAGTTGGCTGTCTTTTGTGATCAAGGAGAGTTGATTTGGTTGCATTGTTGGTAAAGCTATGATGGAGAATGAGACAGATATTAACAGAATTTGAAACTTGTTATATAAGTTGTACATACAATAAAAACATTATGTCAGTTGTATATGTTTATTAATATCCGGAAACATTTTGTGGTCCTTTACATATATTTTTGAATATACCAATAGTGTTTAACTCTCCATATTGTATAGGAAACTGTGCTTCACAAAAGGAAGGATTGGGACTAACACATTGCTTAGGGAAATGAAAGACAAAGAAACCTGAACTACCATTTATTCAGCACACTTACATTTTATTCAGTTTCTCCTGGATACTAAGTATTCTTCTATAACATATGGAAATGGCCGTGGACAAGAGGAAAAGGCTCTTCAGTTATGAAACTGACATTCTGGTGGAAATAACACATGTATTTGTAGTAAAGCCTCTCCTAGAATAGCGTTTGAATGAATAGCAGAAATTCTGGGTGAGATAAGGAAAAAGACAGAGCTTTTGTTATCTGCATTGTAACAACACTTTGAGTAGTTAAAAATTACAATTACTTAAAATATTAATGAAAGTGAAAGAGGAGAGTGAAAACTAAGATCATGGCATCCAGTCCCATCACTTCATGGCAGATAGATGGGTAAACAGTGGAAACAGTGGCTGACTTTATTTTTCTGGGCTCCAAAATCACTGCAGATGGTGATTGCAGTCATGAATTTAAGAGACACGTACTCCTTGGAAGGAAAGTTATGACCAACCTAGACAGCATATTAAAAAGCAGAGACATTACTTTGTCAACAAAGGTCCGTCTAGTCAAGGCTATAGTTTTTCCAGTGGTCATGTATGGATGTGCGAGTTGGACTATAAAGAAAGCTGAACACCGAAGAACTGATGCTTTTGAACTGTGGTGTTGGAGAAGACTCTTGAGAGTCCCTTGGACTGCAAGAAGATCCAGCCAGTCCATCCTAAAGGAAATCATTCCTGGGTGTTCACTGGAAAGACTGATATTGAAGCTGAAACTCCAATACTTTGGCCACCTGATGTGAAGAGCTCTCATTTGAAAAGACTCTGATGCTGGGAGGGATTGGGGGCAGGAGGAGAAGGGGACAACAGAGGATGAGATGGTTGGATGGCATCACCGACTCAGTGGATATGAGTTTGAGCAAGCTCCGGGAGTTGATGATGGACAGGGAGGCCTGGCGTGCTGCAGTCCATGGGGTCCCAAAGAGTCGGACACGACCGAGTGACTGAACTGAACTGAAAATATTAATGAATGCTAAGAGAACACGTGGTAGTGGTAACTAGTCAAATATATAATAAAATATAATTACAGAATTAGCTTTTTGTCCAATGAAATGCTTCCTATAGCTATATAAAAATATTATACAAAGACAGAAAATACCGATTCATCAGATATCCTTTTATAAAATGTTAATCAGGGAAGAAAATGTAGCAGTGATCAAATTATTCAGGTTTTATTCCATTTTTATGAGTCTGATAAAGAAAACATTTTTCAAAGAAGGATAGATGAACTTATGTCAAATATGGCTATAGCAAAATTCATATGCCTGTTAGAGCAAAATCCAAAACAAATAAATATTGCTTGTGAATAAAATTGTGGTTTCTTCTTGTATAACCACAGCTAACAATCCTGGAACACTTAACGTGGCCCAAGTATCATTCCATGTTACATGTAGCCATCTTTTTCGATGTTCGTAAATCTAAGAGTTACTGAACTGAACTGAAAATATTAATGAATGCTAAGAGAACACGTGGTAGTGGTAACTAGTCAAATATATAATAAAATATAATTACAGAATTAGCTTTTTGTCCAATGAAATGCTTCCTATAGCTATATAAAAATATTATACAAAGACAGAAAATACCGATTCATCAGATATCCTTTTATAAAATGTTAATCAGGGAAGAAAATGTAGCAGTGATCAAATTATTCAGGTTTTATTCCATTTTTATGAGTCTGATAAAGAAAACATTTTTCAAAGAAGGATAGATGAACTTATGTCAAATATGGCTATAGCAAAATTCATATGCCTGTTAGAGCAAAATCCAAAACAAATAAATATTGCTTGTGAATAAAATTGTGGTTTCTTCTTGTATAACCACAGCTAACAATCCTGGAACACTTAACGTGGCCCAAGTATCATTCCATGTTACATGTAGCCATCTTTTTCGATGTTCGTAAATCTAAGAGTAGGTATTATCTTGTTCCCATTTTTTGTGAGAAAATCGAGCATTGATTAATGTTTGTAACTTGCTCATGGGATAACAGCTACTAAGTGGAACAGAGTTATTAATTGAAGCAATCTGACCCAAGACCCACTTGTCCATCATTAAAGGTTGCCTAGAGGTAATGCAATATTGGACTTCCCAGGTGGTGCTAGTGGTAATTTTTACCTACCTGCTATGGCAGGAGATGCAAGAGACACAGGTTCAATCCTTGGGTGGGGAAGATCCCCTGGAAAAGGGAAACAGCTACCCACTCCAGTATTCTGGCCTGGAGAATCCCATGGACAAAGGAGCCTGGTGGGTTAAGGTCCACTGGGTTGTAAAGAGTCTCACACAATTGAAGCAACTTAGGTCACACACACAATGCAATTTTATATCCCAGTGAACCTTAGCAATCCCATTACTAACATGTCCCACTTAACTCTCAAAATTGTATCAATCTGAACAATCTATGATATGTTTACTAAAACTAGGGTTCTTTCTTCAAACACATGGATTGATAAAGAACACGTGTCCGTGGGACGTGGACTTTGTTTTAATTATTGAGGATTCACTTCAGTTCAGTTCAGTCACTCAGTCATGTCCGACTCTTTGCAACCCCATGAACGAAAGCACACCAGGCCTCCCTGTCCATCACCAACTGCTGGAGTCTACCTGGACGCATGTCCATGGAGTCGGTGATGCCATCCATCTCATCCTCTGTCATCCCCTTCTCCTCCTGCCCTCAATCTTTCCCAGCATCAGGGTCTTTTCCAATGAGTCAGCTCTTAGCATCAGGTGGCCAAAATATTGGAGTTTCAGCTTCAACATCAGTCCTTCCAATGAGCACCCAGGACTGATCTCCTTTAGGATGGACTGGTTGGATCTCCTTGCAGTCAAAGGGACTCTCAAGAGTCTTCTCCAACACCACAGTTCAAAAGCATCAATTCTTCGGTACTCAACTTCCTGCCAAGGAGTAAGCATCTTTTAATTTCATGGCTGTAGTCACCATCTGCAGTGATTCTGGAGCCCCACAATATAAAGTCAGCCACTGTTTCCACTGTTTCCCCAACTATTTGCCATGAAGTGATGGGACCAGATGTCATGACCTTAGTTTTCTGAATGTTGAGCTTTAAGCCAACTTTTTCACTCTCCTCTTTCACTTTCATCAAGAGGCTATTTAGTTCNGTCACCATCTGCAGTGATTCTGGAGCCCCACAATATAAAGTCAGCCACTGTTTCCACTGTTTCCCCAACTATTTGCCATGAAGTGATGGGACCAGATGTCATGACCTTAGTTTTCTGAATGTTGAGCTTTAAGCCAACTTTTTCACTCTCCTCTTTCACTTTCATCAAGAGGCTATTTAGTTCTTCACTTTCTGCCATAAAGGTAGTATCATTTGCATACCTGAGGTTATTGATATTTCTCCCAGCAATTTTGATTCCAGTTTGTGCTTCCTTACTACATGGCTAAATTCTTTTCAACCCATGGATGCACCAGTTTCCTGTATCCATGGAATTCTCCAGGTGAGAAAAGTGGAGTCGGTAGCCATTCCCTTCTCCAGCAGATCTTCCCCACCCTGGGACTGAATCCAGGTTTCCCACATTGCAGGCAGATTCTATACCATCTGAGCCATCCAAGGAAGCCCTCCAAGATCACTGTGGAAGGTGACTGCAGCCATGAAATTAAAAGACGCTTGCTCCTTGGAAGAAAAGCAATGGCAAACTTAGACAGTGTATTAAAAAGCAAAGCATCACTGTGCCGACAAAGGTCCATATAGTCAAAGCGATGGTTTTCCCAGTAGTCAGGTACAGATGTGAAAGTTGGAGCATAAAGAAGGTTGAGCTCCAAGGAACTGAGGCTTTTAATTATGGTGCTGGAGAAGACTCTTGAGAGTCCCTTAGCCAGCAAGGACAGCAAACCAATCAATCCTAAAGGAAATCAACCTTGAATAATCATTGGAAAGGACTGATGCTGAAACTCCAATACTTTGGCCACATGATGTGAAGAGTCAACTCATTGAAAAAGACCCTGATGCTGGGAAAGATTGAGGGCAGGAGGAGAAGGGGGCTACAGGGGATGAGATGGTTGGATGATGTCACCGACTTAATGGACGTGAGTTTGAGCAAACTCCAGGAGACCAGTGAAGCCTGGCGCACTGCAGTCCATGGGTTTGCAAGAGGCAAACATGACTTAGTGACTGAACAACAGCAACACATGCCTAGAACTATGCCTTAAATACAGTAGCAGCGACAACAGCAAAAAGTAGGTTTAATTAGCAAGCCCGGTTCTTAAAGATATCCTCAGACTAGAGTCCGGGGAAGGCAATGGCACCCCACCCCAGTACTCTTGCCTGGAAAATCCAATGGACGGAGTAGCCTGCTGGGCTGCAGTCCATGGGGTAGCTGACAGTCGGACAGACTGAGCGACTTCACTTTCACTTTTCTCTTTTATGCACTGGAGAAGGAAATGGCAACCCACTCCAGTATTCTTGCCTGGAGAATCCCAGGGATGGGGGAGCCTGGTGGGCTGCCGTCTATGGGGTCACACAGAGTCGGACACGACTGAAGTGACTTAGCAGCAGCAGCAGCAGCAGGCTAGAGTCAATGATAAAGTGCATCAAAATATAGCACAAACATACAGTTTTAGACTCAATGTTAACTCAGTAAAAATAACTGAATAACTCAGTGCAAGTGTGTGCACTTGCCTGTGTGGATATGTGTGTGGGTGTGTGTTTCTTTATATGAGACACAAGAAATTCAGTATCATCCTATTACTCCCTTTTTCACCTGGTTTAATATAGAATTGTACTTTCAATCATCTAGAGTATTAGATGCATTTCAGTCCAATCATCTTAATTATGATTTTTCTCCACTGAAATCGTGGTTAATAGTGATTGGCAACGACTTCGAGAATTAGGAGTACTGTTCTTCCCTGTGACCAACTGAGTTTGAATGTCTTAATGGAAGATCCATCTGGAATAATGATGGAGTAACAACTGCAAAAAGCTCTTCATAAGAATCATTTTGGAGAATAGAGGAATTATTTTCTTTACATCCAGAATCAATACTTTGTGTTCTATTATTATACTGCTGTGTAAAACTAGAGCATTTCGGAATATTTTGTTTGTTCATTTCTTTGTCCGTTTGTGCACTAGAATAATGAAAGCATTTAGAAGAGCTGAAGCTAATAAGAAAAGGAGCTAATAATAAAAGCAAAAATTATTTCATATAAAAAGAGTAATAAAAATTCAGAGTCAAACCAAATTTTAAGAGTTTTGTTTTCTCAAAACTGGTGATATTGCTTATAACCAACAAATCTGTTCTTCCTCTCATTAGATACTCTGAAATTGTCACATAGAAACATTATTAGGTGCTTAAATATTTATGATTGCTCTTGACAATTGACCCTTTTATCATTACCCATCCCTCTTTCCATTTTGCTGTTTACATTTATTTGCCACCTTCAGTGGACTGAGAACAGTGTTGGTTGCTGAAATTTAAAAAACAAATTTCAGTCTTTCTCTCAAATTATTCACAATGTAGTTGTGGAGGAAAATGGTCAAACTCATCATCGAAATTTGGTGTCAAAAGTCCTTTATACTAAAGTATGCTAAGTCACTTCAGTCCTCCCTGACTCTTTGTGACCTTATGAGTTGTAATCCACCAGGCTCCTCCATCCATGGGATTCTCCAGGCAAGAATACTGGAGTGGATTGCAGTGCCCTCGTCCAGGGGGTCTTCCTGATCCAGGGATGGAACACACATCTCCTTCATCTCTTGAATTGGCAGGTGGGTTCTTTATCACTAGTGCCACCTGGGAAGCCCATCTTAAAGTATGTGTGTGCAGTTATGTGAACACAAAGAAAAACGCACCTTACAGAGAAGTTAGCTCTTGAAAAGTCTGTAAGTTACCTCCAAGGATGTATGTGCAGTGACACTTTTGTGGACATTTCAGTGCATCATTCTGCCTGATGAAGAGAGCTACATACATTTTGAATAAAGATGCTTTATCACCAGTATAATCCAATTTAGGGCTTCCCAGGTGGCTCAGTAGTAAGAATCCATCTGCCAATGCAGGACACGTGGGTTTCATCCCTGGTCAGGAAAATCCCCTGGAGGAGGAAATGGCAACCCATTCCAGTACTCTTGCCTGGAGAATCCCATGAACAGAGAAGCCTGGTGGACTATAGCCCGTGGAGTCGCAAAGAGTTGGACACAACTGAGTGAGCACGAGCATAATAATCCAGTTTTCTGACATTAGAAGGACTGGTGTATTTATCGTCTTAAACTCTCGTTTAGACACAAACACACTTTATCTAATTATGTCACTTCTTAAAGCTTTAATATGTCCGTATCCACATGGCATAGCTAGTTAATATGCTATGAGGTAATTCTGAATGCCGTTTCTCTCATTTAGGCTAGGATGTTCTGACTAAATTGACATGCATCATGGGTCCCACTTAGGCAGAATAGAGTTCTGATTTAGTAATTGGGGAACTGAAATCTTGTCAATTCACTGATGCAGTGACCACACCAGTACTTTCTAGTGGATAGTACAGCTGTTTTCACCAAGTAGCAGAAAGGCTATTCTAGGTAGAGATATCACTGCATCTTCCCAAACAAATGAAATGATGGGTCAAGAGTCTCTCCCACAAATAATGAAAGACAATGCAACCTGATTTCCATATTGAGAATCTGCCTTCTTGTTCAGGGTTCCGATTTATGTCTGACCAACTGCAGAAGTATATTGCAAGTTTCACTGCTTGAAAAAAAAAAATGATGAATATCAAGTCAAGAATTTGTGCCTGTCTACGGGTAGTTACAAACTTGGCAGTGATACAATGAGTCTGTCCCCCAAAACCATTCATCACCTGTCTCATCATTAAGATATCTTAGTTTCCATAATCACTAAATTACATAATCACTTCTCAAGGCATAATTATTAAATGGAGTTAACCACTGCATAGACAAAGTGGTGGGATCAACAGCTCCAAGAATTTCAGTGCCTTCAAGGTGAAGGTGTTGTCTGGGTCACACAGGCAACAGCATGTTTCTAGGAAGAATGAGCAAATTGAGTGGAGAGTGTGATATCTACATATTATAGATTGCATGGGTTTTTGTAACTCCAAATTGATACACTTTGGTTATTTTACATATCAATTCCTCCTTTCACAACCATTAAAAGTCACTAATCTAATCATTCTACAAATCCCTGGAAAATCCATAGCTCTTACCAGGATGAAAAATTATGTAAACTCATCTTTCAGAAGTTAAAGGTAGTAATAAAATATAAAACCTACACACCTTTGAAATTTTAAGGAGTACATGAATGTGATTATTAAAATAGATTTGTGATATTACTGTGCTCAAATGTACACTACGTCATAAAAGTAATGTGGCCCATTTCTTTTTATCATGGGATCACATAAGTTCCTTAGACTTTAAAAATACGATGTTAAAACACGGTAGTTTATAGCCTTTACTTTGCAGGACACCACTATGTTCTTACATTTCTAATCAAGACTGTCATTTCCTACTGACTTTTGATGCTTTCTGAGAAAGAAAAATTATTTTCCCTCTTTATTTATTCTGCCTCTCTAATACACAACCCCAACTCTGAATTTTTATGAGTCTTCTTTCTAACATACATCGGTGAAGTGGATGGTGAGCTAGGGTTTAGAGCAATAATTTTTTTCTGTGTGTTTATACAAAATCATTGGGTTCTAGAGATTTCTGTTTGGTAAAATACTGAAATATAATGTTCTGCATAATAATTTGGGGCAGAGAGAGATATTATGGGAAATGATTTAAATTAAAGACATCAGCCAAGAAATGCTGTAAAATTCATGTTCTCAGTGTTGTGTGAAACTTCTTACATACCCATAGATAACATCTGGATCTACCAACCCTAATTAAACAAACACAGCAGGATAAGATTTCCTTATTGCTAACCCGTCTGACACCTGTAAATTCCTCATTAAACCATACATGCCAATGAGAAGAAGGTTTTAGACACTAACAGATCCTACCTCTGCCCTTCACGGCCAAATCTCACACGAGTCAGTGAAATGAGAAATCTACTTTATGTTTTAATGTAGGCTCTCAACTGTCTTGCTTTACTTTTAAAAGTTAGTTCCAATTTCATTTTGTAATCTTCTAAGGTACAAAAATACATTGCATTTTGCATGCTAATTTGATCATAGCTATTAAATTCAGTGTGTAACTTTTTATTCAAATATACACTTTTTTAGGCTTTGAGTTTTAATAAAGTCAGAAATAAGGCCAATTATTTCTCCCCTTAGGAATATGTTATCTCTTCCTCAAGAAAAATAATCCATAAAGAGCCCCACATAACTCTGTACTTGAGAATATTTCTTAGGTGTTTTATTGATATATAAGGTTTGGTAAACACGACATTCTTTATCTGTCTTGAATGGTAATATTTCATATTAACATCTCTGAGAATTGCTACAGCGAAGACGTGGTTTTTTTTATTGATGATATAACCATTTTTCCCACTAAACTCTGATACAACCTATCTTAGAATATTTACTGATTTTATTTCATTTCATATATTAATAGTAAAGCCAAATAGCTCCTTACGTGATACCAAGTTCCTGTTCAGTGGAAGGACTGGCATGCCAGGAGACTATGCTGAAAAATCATAAAAGGGCCACCATCTGGTAGCTGGGAAACTGAAATGGAAGACTTGAATTAAATCAGGCCACATCTTTCAACTCAACCCCTCTTATGGGTCCGATTTAAAAAAAAAAAAATTGAAAATGCCCTTTATTCAAATGTAATGAAGATTAAGGGCAAGAGAAGAAGAGGGTGACAGAAAATGAGATGGTTGGATGGCAACCACAGACTCAATGGATATGAGTCTGAGCAAATTCTGGGAGATAGTGAAGGATAGGGAAGCCTGGCATGCTGCAGTCCACGGGGTTGCAGAGTCAGACATGGCTTAGCAACTGAAGAAATTAGGCCAAGTAAGTGCCTCTCTAAATAACCACACAGCCCGATGAAACAGTCCATCAGGATCACTAGAATTCTATCACTTCCATGGGTTTGTTGGGTTGAAAAACTGCAGATGGCTCCTTTGGGGATGTTTTCTCTACAGATGACACAATTACTTGTCTTCATAATTCTTGCACTGACCTTTTGGTCATGTTATCACAGTACTTTCTTTGATGAAGCACCATGGAATTAAAGATTAACATCTAAATTAAATTTTTAATTTGATTATTTTCTCTTCTCTTGGTTACGATGTACAGATTTTAAGTGTATTATTCAGTTTTACAAATTAATACACATATGAACAATACACCTATGAAGATTAAAATTTCTTTCTTGCCTTGCCAAGGGCCACAAAGACCACCCTCCTCCCACTCCATCTCCCCCAGTTTAGTGATTTGCCAGGAGGATGCTAGGACTGAGCATATAGCTGTGCTCAAGCAGTGACTTATTTCAGCAAAAGGTTAAAAGCAAAATCAGCAAAGGGGAAAGGTGAGCACAGTGGGGACCAGGGGAAACCTGGTGAGAGGTTTCAAGGGTCCTGAGTCAGTGGAGTCACACAANCACAGCTCACTGCTCCCCGCAACTGCTCACTGCGACTCAACACAGCTCACTGCTCCCCGCAACTGCTCTCCACAACTCAACACAGCTCACCACAACTAGAGAAAGCCTGAGTGCAGCAGCAAAGACCCAGCACAGCCAAAAGAAATAAATAAAAATAAATAACCATTTAAAACACACACACACACACACACACACACACAAAGATGTTCAGAATCAACCAATTATTTGCATAAACAGTTTAGTCCCGGGAACTATTGTTATCAGAGAGGACTGGGAACCCTCCCAAAATGCAAATCCCCAGAAGCCAGTCAAAAGTCCAACTTGCAGGCAGGGCTTGCTGAAAGCAGAGTCTCAGGTCTGCTACGCTAACTCTTCTTTGCATGTGTGTCCATTGCATTCCAATCCATCAAGAAGTCACAGGTCTATTTCCCACCAAAATAAATTAGTTTTTGCCTATTCTAGAAATTCATGTAAATGGAATTACATAGAATAACAAAGTGTCATTTAACCATTTAATTTTCAATCATAATCCATAGTTCTAAAAGATTCAGGGTCTGATTTACTCTGTGTTTTAAATTGCATCATTTTATATCTGAGGAATTGTGATACTGGAGAAGACTCTTGAGAGTCCCTTGGACTGTAAGGAGATCAAACCAGTCAATCCTAAAGAAAATCAGTCCTGAATATTCATTGGAGGGACTGATGCTAAAGCTGAAACTCCAATACTTTGGCCAACCAATGCAAAGATCTGACTCATTGGAAAAGACCCTGATGCTGGGAAGGATTGAGGCAGTAGGAGAAGGGGATGACAGAGAATGAGATGGTTGGATGGTATCACCGGCCCTATGGACATGAGTTTGAGCAAGCACCAGGAGTTGGTGATGGACAGGGAAGCCTGGCATGCTGCAGTCCATGGGGTCACAAAGAGTCAGACATGACTCAGTAACTGAACACAACACACANTGACAGAGAATGAGATGGTTGGATGGTATCACCGGCCCTATGGACATGAGTTTGAGCAAGCACCAGGAGTTGGTGATGGACAGGGAAGCCTGGCATGCTGCAGTCCATGGGGTCACAAAGAGTCAGACATGACTCAGTAACTGAACACAACACACATATCTCAGAAAACAGGGCCCTCTGCAGATCTCGGCTCACCATTACATAGCTTGACCAACTGAAAGGAAAATAAAGTCTCTAGTCAAGCGCCCATTTTGGGGAGACACAGATATTCAGGTCACAGGACCAGGGAAGAATTCTGATTGGCCTGGTTTGAGGCTTACTTCCAACAAAGACCTGTTTCAGCCAGCATGTAGAGCTTGAGTAGAGGTTACCAGGGAGAAGCAGTTTTCAGAAAGAGGAGGATCCAGCCACTAGGAGAGAGAACACTCATATACCCTCTCCCTTCTGAGACTCCCTCCCATCTCCCTCCCCATCCCACGATTCCTTAAAAAACTAGGAATAAAACCACCATATGACACAGCAATCCCACTCCTGGCCATATACCCCAAGGAAAACAAAACTGCAAGAGACACATGTATCCCCTTGTTCATTGCAGCACTATTTACAATAACTAGAACATGGAAGCAACCTAGATGTCCATCAACAGATGAATNGATTCCTTAAAAAACTAGGAATAAAACCACCATATGACACAGCAATCCCACTCCTGGGCATATACCCCAAGGAAAACAAAACTGCAAGAGACACATGTATCCCCTTGTTCATTGCAGCACTATTTACAATAACTAGAACATGGAAGCAACCTAGATGTCCATCAACAGATGAATGGATAAAGAAGTTGTGACATATATATATATATACCCACAGGGGAATATCACTCAGCCATAAAGAGGAACACATTTGAGTCAGTTCTAATGAGGTGGACGAACCTAGAACCTATTATACAGAGTAAAGTGAGTCATAAAGAGAAAGCTAAATGCCGTGTTCTAACACACACATGCAGAATCTAGAAAAATGGTACTGAAGAATCTATATACAGGGCAAAAGTGGAGAAACAGACATAGAGAATAGACTTATGGACACAGGGAGAGGGGAGGAGAGAGTGAGATGCGTGGAAAGAGTAACATGGAAACTTACATTACCATATGCAAAATAGAGAGCCAAAGGGAATTTGCTATATGGCTCAGGATGCTAACATTTTAAAAAGTTTACTTGGAATATAATTGCTTTTCAATGCTGTATTAGTTTCTGCTACACAACAACGTGAATCAGCCAGAAGTGTACATATACCTCTTTCCCCACCTCCATCCCCACCTCTCTAGGTCATCTCAGAGCGCCCGAGCTGAGCCCTGTGCCATTCAGCAGCTCCTCACTAGCTGCCTATAACGCATGTCAATGCTAGCCTCCCAATTTGTCCCCCCTCCCTTTCCCCTGCTGTGCCCACAGGTCCATTCTCTACGTCTGTGTCTCCATTCACATTTTAAGATGTCCATAAATTCTCAAAACCAAAGAATTTTTAATCTATTCAACAATGTTGTCACTCTGCTGAGCACCAGGGACAATTTACAAAAAAATTTAAAAAGAGGAAGATTCTGTGTGTGTATCCTTGTACTCTTGTGTCCGAATCTTTGCAGCCTCAAGGACTGCAGCCTGCCAGGCTCCTCTGTCCAGGATATTTCCCAGGCAAGAATACTAGAGTGGGTTTCCATTTTCTTCTCCAGGAGATCTTCCTGGTCTCGGGATCAAACCAACCACATCTTATGTATCCTACATTGGCAGATGGGTTCTTTACCACTACCGCCACCTGCCCCACACAATCTGGGGCAGACAACTCTAGAGAATGGCAGTTGCAGCCAGCCAGTGGAGCGTTCAGTGGATCCTGTGAAGGGGACACAAGGCGTTCCGCTGGAGACAATTACATCATTCACGTTAGAATCACAAATATGCTCCCCATGGCATCTCCACCTTCTTTAATTTCTTGATAAGGAAATTTATCTCACAATTATTCAGTCAGAAAGTTAAATGCCAGGGTTCAATCCCAGTCCAACCATCACTCTGCCTTTCCAGGCAGGCAAGAGACTGAATAGAAAGTTCTCTGTAATCAAAACAGAAAGTAGACGTCATAAGATATGTGTTACAATTTTTTAAAACTATGGTCCTATTAATGATATTCATTCTATTTGAGCTGCATCGTGGTTAGAAGATGGCATGTTGAGTCAATCTTTTCCCAAAGTGATTTATATATATTTCCATTCTTATCAAAATTCCAGCAAAATATACATATATTTTGTGATGTTTGGGAGTTCATATATTTTGAAAACAGTTACAAGCTTATTCTGAATTTTATTTTGAAAGGCAGATATACTAGAAGGGCCCAAACAAGTTTGAAAAAACTTCTCCTTGATTTCAAAACTTTCTTAAAAGTTGCAGTAATAGAGTATGCTAATGAGGAAAAGATACACATATCGCTCAGTGTTGCAAAGTAGTGTGTCCAGAAATAGACCCACACATTGATTTTTGGCCAAGACCAAAATCAAAAAGCAATTCAATGGAGAAAGAATAGTGTTTTCAAAAAAATGGTCCTGACACAAATATCCATATGACCAGAAAAATGAACATTGATACTTACCTCATACATTATACAAAAATCAACACCAACCATTTTGCAGATATATGTAAAACATAAAACTATAAAACTTTTGAAATAAGCATAGAAGAACATCTACTGTGGATAGGAGAAGATTTCTTAGCTATATAAAAACCACAATCCATACTTGTAAAATTGTTACTTTCTTTTAGAATGATGAGACTATAAAGAAAATGTACAGACAAGACAGCCACAGACTAAAGAAAATATTAGCAAATCACGTATCTGGCAAAGGACTTGTACCAAGAATATTTAAAGATCTCTCAAAGTTCAATAATCAGAAAGCAATTAGTTGGGAGATTGGGACTGACATATATGCACTACTATGTATAAAATTAGTAATGAATGAGAACCTACTGTATAGCACAGGGAAGTCTACTCAGGGCTTTGCAGGGACCCAGATGCGAAGGAAATCTAAAAAAGAGGATCATAGGAATACATATAACTGATTCACTTTGCCGTACACCTAAAAGCTAACACGACATTGTCAATANTGCTTCTATGCTTCTCAGCATCCAGTATGAACAGAGGAGGATAATGAATTCAAGCAAATCCTATATATCAAATGGGGAAAAGTCAAAAAATCAAAAGGAAATGAGACAATGTAGGATGTTAGAGAAATGCTAACAGAGCCCAACTTCACCAAAGAGGAAAGAAATACAGGCAAAGTCGTGCTGAATTGAGATCTTCCCCTGACATTCAACAATAAGAGCAATCCCATTGGAGTATTTTTCCCAACTGTCTTTCAAACCTTCTCTATGAGAAAGAAAGATGTATAAGGCACATGACTTACATTCAGGGAACTCACAAATAAGAGTATATACCAAGAGTATATACTCTTGAAAATAAGAATATATCCTCTAGGTTCAAGTTTTCAACCTGGGCACTAGTGATTTTTAGGCAAGTTAATCCTTTGTTATGTGGGCCTGCCCCATATTTTGTAGGATGTTTAGCAGCTTCCCTGGACTCATTAAATTCTAGTAGTACCTGTCCCACCCCTGGCAAGTTGCAACAACCAAAAATGTCTCCAGATGTTGCCAAATGTCCCTTGGGTGGGCCAAAAATTGATATTCTCCCTGGTTGAGAATCACTAAAGTAGATATAGGGGTTGAGGACAAGGGGATATTCTGCTGCTGCTGACATCAAACTAATTCTATTTTCAAATGATTTTAAAATTCCAGCAGCAATGTCCCTAGGGACACTAGGCTGAACACACCCAGAGCCATTTGAGTTGGGAAAGAGAAAGGAAATAAAAATGGATTCACATACTTCATTTATTTTAAAAGATGTGTATAAGAGACAGGCCACAGACTAAAGAAAATATTCGCAAATCACGTATCTGGCAAAGGACTTGTACCAAGAATATTTAAAGATCTCTCAAAGTTCAATAATCAGAAAGCAATTAGTTGGGAGATTGGGATTGACATATATGCACTACTATGTATAAAATTAGTAATGAATGAGAACCTACTGTATAGCACAGGGAAGTCTACTCAGGGCTTTGCAGGGACCCAGATGCGAAGGAAATCTAAAAAAGAGGATCATAGGAATACATATAACTGATTCACTTTGCCGTACACCTAAAAGCTAACACGACATTGTCAATAATGTATGCATGCATGCTCAGTTGCTTCAGTCGTGTATGACTCTTTGGGACCTTTTGGACTTTAGACTGTCAGGCTCCTTTGTCCATGTCTCCAGGCAAGAACACTGGAGTGGGTTGCCATGCCCTTCTCCAGAGGATCTTCCAGACACAGGGATCAAACCCGCTTCTAGGTGGGTCTCCTGCACAGCAGGTGAAATCTTTATCTCTGAGCCACCAGGGAAGCCCAAAGCAACCATACCACAGTGGTAAAAAAAAATAATAATAATAATAATTAAGAAAACATTGTCTAATAAAAAGTGAGTAAAAATACACAAAATATATTTAAATTCACTAGTTACCAAAGAAATTCCAATTAAAACTACAATGTTATGCCAAAATACATCTAGTAGAATGTCTAAAAAGAGCACCAGAGAAATTTTTGGTATAATGGAAATGTCCTACATCTTGGTTATAGGGTGCTTTCATGACTCAAAATTCTGTCAAAGCACAAACATTAAACTTTAAAAGGCTGAATTTTACTGTTTCTCAACTATATCTTGATTTCCTAAAAAAAGGAAGAAAAATCACTGACAAGACAGTATTCATACAGAGATGAAATTGTAAAGCAAGCCTTTTATTTGGCTTTTTTAATATGTTCTCCAATTATATGTCAGAAATTATAACTGTTAAGTAAATTGGCTAGACACAGTAAAGTTATCACATGTGAGTAAAAATTATCTTAGTTTTGTCTACGGATGGACAGATGATTGATGGATAGATACGATATAGATACGGAGATATTTATTCATCTTCAACATATTTTATAAGCCTTTTAAAAGGCTGAGTGTGAAGCAATTACTAACAAGTTATAATTATTTAAACTAAGTTATGTAACAGAAAGTATAATAAAAATATAACAGCTCTAATTTGAAGCAAAACTTAATGAGAAAATCTAATGCTATTTCCTTGACACATCTAGAGGAAATGAGTGACTTCTCAATATTTTCTAACTAAAGAAGTATTGCCTTTTAAAGAGATGCGTTGGCATGTCATGAAAAGTCTCTGTATTAAATGCAACAATTCCTACAAGTGACTTCTGATATGACCTCCATTTATCACCCTTGCCAACTTTATATACATATTTCAGGTTGTTTATACTTTTGCCGCTTCTACTTAAAAAAAAAAAATCATTTAACTTGTACTTTACATTTGATAGACATTTTACAAAAGTGTACAATAAATCAACAGAAAGTTTTACCAAGATCAATAATAATTAGTAATGGAGCCAGGCAGTCTGAATCCAGAGTCATCCCTCTTAAAGACTAAAACATATCAGGAAGGAAAACTCACTGTGAATTTTGTTATAGATATACTTATATAGCAGGGTGTGAGTGCTGTTTGATATTTGATACCGTGGGGCTAGATTTTAAGGCAAATATATATATCCAGTCACACTCATTAAAGACACGTTCGGGACAGGTCATGAGAAAGCATTCCAAGAAAGGTTACCGAGTGGTCCAAAAGGGTGGAGGAGGCAATTCAAGAATCAGCAGACATCTCCAAGAGCCTGGACTGTGGGAAAGCAATCAGTCTTGGAGTCTGACTGGAAACACAAGAAGACCAGGTGTGAGTCAAGCAAAACTCTGCAAAGGGAGAAATCAAGCTGAGCTCATCTACTTCTAATTAGTTAAGGGGTAGATCATAAAATGGCACATATATGCTCTTTGTGTATGTTTTTGTTGTTGTTAGTCACTCAGTCATGTCTGACTCTTTTGTGACCCACGTACCGCAGCCTGCCAGGCTCCTCTGTCCATGGGATTTCCCAGGTAAAAATACTGGAGTGCGTTGCCATTTCCTTCTCCAGGGGATCTTTCCTTATTGATATATACACACACAATAATATGAAGAATCACTTTTATCACGTCTACTATTATGAATATTTCACATTGAGTGAAGTAATGCTGATATTCTTAACACTAATTAGTGATTCAGAAACTGAGGCTCCCTTGTCTGCCAAGGTTATCCATTCCAGAAACAGAGATCAAACTCGATTCTTTGAACTTCAAATGAAGTGTTCTTTCCCCTGTTCCAAATTGCTTCTTGTTTGATAAATCCTGGAAACACAGACAGCTAATCCTTAACGTAGAATTAATTCATTATTGAGGTGTCTCTGCTGCCACATTTAATTAACTCTGTGTATGTGAGGCACAGAGAGGTAAAATCTTAGAGTGCTGATTCTTTGCAATTTTAACATAGCTAGTGCTTTTTAGGACCTTATATGGATGGCCTGCAGGAGCCAATAGCTTGGAGTGAAGGGTTAACATTTTGATGAAACTAAAACAGTTTAGACAATCCAAAGTCTAAGATACATGCAAGCTCAGTCACTCAGTCGTAGCCTGCCAGGCTCCTCTGTCCACGGGATGTTCCAGGTAAGAACTGTGGAGTGGTTGCATTAGCAGCCAACTTCTTTACCTGGGAAGCCCAAAGTCTAACATGGTTACTTTTATTTTTTATTTGCTGGGAAATCCAATATTACCTCAAATAGTTCATCTCTCAATTACATATATGTATCAATGTATAATTAATCAAGGGTATTAAGTTAAAAAATATATATTTATACATGAGTTATATATATGTGACAGATACTGTATTCCCAGTCCTGCTCACCAAATCTGCTCAACTCCAGCCTTCAACATCTTGTCAAACGTAAGTGATTAGGTTATTCCCAATGCCTGATCTCTTAACACCCAAAACATCAGGCTGCTCTGCTTTCTGAACATATCCTCCTCTGGCCACTTGTCACACATTGGCAGACTAGTCCAGTCTGGGCCAAGGCCCGTCATCTCTCACATGGCATCCTCTAGAAACCTTCTTCTTTTTCCTCTTTTCTCTACTCTTGACTCACGACAGTCCTATCTCTACTGTGTATGCTGTCTCTTCGGTCACGTCCGACTCTGTGCAATTCTATGGGCTCTATCCTGCCAGGCACCTCTGTCCATGGGATTCTCCAGGCAAGAATACTGGAGTGGACCGCCATGCCCTCCTCCAGGGAATCTTCCCAACACAGGGGTCGAACTCTTGTCGCTTACGGCCCCTGCATTGGCAGGTGGATTCTTTACTGCTAGTGGCACCTGCGAAGCCACACCACAAAAGGGAATGTTCTAAGTTGTAAAATATTTTACATATGTAATCCGATTGCTTGCAACTGGTGAATGGCCTTCCACTATAGGCGTTATATTTGAAATAAAATCCAAACACATACCTGTGGCCAATAAAGGCCCACATCTCTACCCTGCTGATCTCTCACTTCTGTTTTCTATTACTGTTGACCTCTCTCAAAATACATCAATAGGGCACACCTTTCTCCATCTCAGGGCCTTGACATTCACGGCAAACTCTGTAATTCACCCTTTCTCCAGCATCTCCCCAGAGCTGGAAAATTTCCCATCCTTTAAATCTGCTCAAATCTTCCATTTACAGAGAGATTATCCATAAATAACTTCTGGGAGGAAAATGCTTTCTCAGTTTCTAGGGGATCACTCCCCAGTTGTGTGTGTGTTATTTACTCAGTCGTGTCTGACTCTTCATGACCCCCTGGACTGTAACCCTCCAGGCTCCTCTGTACATGAGATTCCAGGCAAGAATACTGGAGTGGGCTGCCATGCCCTCCTCCAGGGAATCTTCCCAACCTAGGGATCAAAATCGGGTCTCCTGCAATGCAGGCAGATTCTTCACCATCTGAGCCATCAGGGAAGCCCAGAACTTCTAATAACTTCACAGTGCTTCAACAAAGCTCAGCCTTAGGAAATTCTTTTTTTTTTTTTTTTNAGGGATCAAAATCGGGTCTCCTGCAATGCAGGCAGATTCTTCACCATCTGAGCCATCAGGGAAGCCCAGAACTTCTAATAACTTCACAGTGCTTCAACAAAGCTCAGCCTTAGGAAATTCTTTTTTTTTTTTTTTTTTTACTTTATTTTACTTTACAGTACTGTATTGGATTTGGTATACATTGGCATGAATCCGCCACGGGTGTACATGAACTCCCAAACATGAACCCCCCTCCCACCTCCCACCCCACATCATCCCTCCGGATCATCCCCATGCACCAGCCCCAAGCATCCTGCATCGAACATATACTGGCGATTCGTTTCTTACATGATAGTATACATATTTCAATGCTATTCTCCCAAATCATCCCACCCTCTCCCTCTCCCTCTCCCTCAGAGTCCAAAAGTCCGCTCTACACATCTGTGTCTCTTGCTGTCTTTGTAACAAGTCAAGCATTACATATACCAGCTTGTTGTGTGTGTGCTAAGTCACTCAATCATGTCTGACTTTTTGTGGATGGTAGCCCACCAGGCTTCTCGGTCCACGGGATTCTCCAGGCAAGAATGCTAGCGTGGGTTGCTGTGCCCTCCTCCAGGGGACACTTCCTGACCCAGGGATCGAACCCGAGTCTCTTATGTATCCTGCATTGGCAGGTAGGCTCTTTACCAGCAGAGCCGCCCAGTTACCCTGCTTCATTTTCCTATGTCAATTATCATGGCCCGATTTTGCATTTATTTACTGTCTGACCTTTAGAGATTAGGCTCCAAGAGGGCAGCAACTCATCTGTCCTGCTCCTTTTGAAATACCCAGTGCCTTGGACAACCACTGGTTTCTCTGAGGGGTTCACACTGGATGCCTGTGTTAGCAGCTCCATCCTCTCTTCAGGCAACAGTGCATTCCCCAGCTGCAGTGAATGTTAGCTGATAATACCTGCCTTCTTGGAGGACTTCCATCACTCTCCCATAAGAGGCTCCATGCTCCTTCGCATATGTGGGACTTGGCCAAGGATGACTGGCACAGAGGACAGAGATCTGCTGGCCTTGCACCCACCAACAGGGATGACAAACATTCAGTGCAGCATGTGCTCCAGAGTTTCTCCATCGGGTTAGAATCAAACCAGGACCCAGCTGAGTCTCTAAATCTCATTCTTGCCTAGCTTCCTCTCTGCTACGCTACTCTATTCCCCTTATGCCCTCTCTGAGGACATGCCCTCAATAAATCACTTAAAATAGAATCAGCATCTCAAGCTCTGCTTCTAAGGAAGCTGAACAAAAACAACATTCAGTAAATTTCTTATGAGTGAAAGATGATTGCCCAGGAAGCCCACTTAATGAAGTCATCAGTCTTCGTGAGCCAAGATTAATTCCCAGGAACCAGAAGATTTGCACATGGAAGGCTTTCTTTATATTGGTGTAACTCAACTTTTCTGAAAGCCTCAAAATGCAGCATCTATTTTTTTTTAATGGAGAAAAGAAAGAAGGAAAAAAAGAAATAGATGTCCTAGTCAGATAGTCTTGAGAAACATGATATAATTTAATCCTCCCACAAAAATGATTAGGGATTAATACTGGCATATTAAAAGACTTGAAAAAATTAAACCCTATAAAACATATGCTTAATTGACTTTACCTACAAAGGTTGCATAGGCAAAGCTATTGTTTTTCCAGTAGTCATGTATGGATGTGAGAGTTAAACCATAAAGAAAGCTGAGCACCAAAGAATTGGTGCTTTTGAATTGTGGTGTTGGAGAAGACTCTTGAGAGTCCCTTGGACTGCAAGGAGATCCAACCAGTCAATCTTAAAGGAAATCTATCCTGAATAGTCATTGGAAGGACTGATGCTGAAGCTGAAGCTTCAATATTTTGGCCACCTGATGCGAAGAGCTAACTCATTGGAAAAGACCCTGATGCTGGGAAAAAATTTATCGATCAGTTCAGAAACACAGGCCCCCCAGTCTCTTATCTGCAAATGTGAAATCCAATGGGCTACATGTGTTGTTTCCTAACTGCTATGAGGCTACTTATGTGGTGTCTGCACTGTACTGAGTTTCTAAAACCAGATTCTGAGTTCTGGAGCATCTCTGGACCCAGTGATTTTGGATATGGGGCTGTGGGCCTGTGTTTCAGTATCTGATGTTACTGGGGCTGTAATGTATGCCAGCGCTGCCCCCACCTGTGCCACCCGGCTCTCTACCATATGATGCTCCTGGGGCTGCTGCTGTGGGGTACCACAGGGCACCATGCCATCTTTGGGTACCACACTGGCCTCTGCTTTCCCTGCTTAACACCATGTCTCCAAAGCCAACTTTCCCTACCCATTTCTGCTTGTTTCCTGTCTTCAAAACTCCCGTGAGTAGTCTTGTGTTAAGAGAAAAATAACAGACTGTGGTTATGCATTAAGGAAAAAAACAATTGACTGAGTCTAAATTACACCTATGTTTGAATGACTAACAGCTACTATCTCCTAAATGAATCTCTAATTGGTGCAATTACAAGCAGTCTGATTGCGTGAAGAAATTAGGTGGATGATTCGGTGCTGAAGAAAAGATTCAGCTGCATCTTTTCCCCAGTCGTGACCAGCCTTTTCCCAGACTTGGGAGTAGAATCCTGGCTCCCTGGGTTATCAGGGCCCACCTCCCTATGTCAGCACACTGGCCAATTTGATGCATAGTAGACACCAGGGGCTTGGCTGGTGGCTCAGATGGTAAAGCATCTGCCCGCAATGCGGGAGACCTGGGTTTGATCCTTGGGTCAGGAAGATCCCCTGAAGAAGGGAATGGCAACCCACTCCAGTATTCTTGCCTGGAGAATCCCATGGGTGGAGCCTGGCAGGCTATAGTCCATGCTATCACGAAGAGTGACTAACACTTTCACTTTCAGACTTGCTGCTGGGAACACCATCTCGGGCCTTCCTGACTGTTGTTCTTGGTGGACAACTAGGGAAGGCAGTTACCTCTTAGCTTTGGGATAGAAGAGTGAATATGGTACCGTTTCATTTTCACAGGTGTATCCTGTAGAGAACGGTGGCCTCTGGCCTGGTCATGAGGCATGGCTGTTGGGTAACAACTTTAGAAGACTTAGAGTGAATAATCTCTGTGAACATCCTCTCTTGGAAATTACTCAGTGATTAATGGGGCAAAAACTTAAGGGACAACGGTCTGTGAGGATCAATATATAGATTTCAAATTCCTGAGGAGAGAGTTGATTTATGGAAGAAGGAAACCATTCATCATACTTGGCAAATTTAAAATAGCTCTCTTCCCAGAGAATAAATGAAAAATTCATTTCTACCCTCCATTCTCTGAGAATCCACTCAACCTGCTGTTGTATCAATTTTTAAAAAGTCTGACAAGATCCATACATTTTCTGATTTTTTTCCAGGAAGGATTTGGGTTTCCACTCCATCCCAGAAAGGAAGGAGGCTTCAGGGGAAGTGCCCAGTGTCACTTTGTGGAACCAGCACCGTCTGGAGGAATGGCTGAGCAGATGGTCAGAAGACAAGGGGAGGTGGTACTATGGACTCTCCCCCACCCAGGGGAGAGTCAGCCTCTCGGGTTTGGGGGAGAATGCAGCGCAGTCAGGCCTGCCTGATTTTACGTGGCCGCCTGTTTAGTGACATCCAACCCTCTTCTTATCCTTTCTTCCAAACCACCCTGATTATCATCACAGGGCTTCATGTGGGGATGCAGATGAGGTGCCTAATTCTCATTGGTCAGACAGGAGGCACCATGTGCCTTGCGTCTTACAGCAGAGATTTCCAGGCAGAAAAGAGGAAGCACTGTGGGAGACAGGAGAACATTCCAGGGCTTGGAGCGCCAGGGAAAGGCTTGGGGAGTCTGAGGGGTACTGCAGACATACTGGGGAAGCCAGTGGGGTTGATACACCAAGCTTGCTGTGAGGAGTAAAACAGATGAAGCTGGAAAGAGCTGGAGCCAGGTGTGGGGGCCTCCAGTGTCATTAAAGGGGCTTAGCCTTTATCCTTGGAGAAGACAAGGGCACCCCACTCTGGTACTCTTGCCTGGAAAATCCCATGGACGGAGGAGCCTGGTGGGCTGTAGTCCATGGGATCACTAAGAGTCGGACACGACTGAGCGAGTTCACTTTCACTTTTCACTTTCCTGCATTGGAGAAGGAAATGGCAACCCACTCCAGTGTTCTTGCCTGGAAAATCCCAGGGACGGGGGAGCCTGGTGGGCTGCCGTCTCTGGGGTCGCACAGAGTCGGACACGACTGAAGCGACTTAGCAGCAGCAGCAGCCTTTATCCTGAACTAGAGGATCATTTTGTAAGGTTTTTTAAGCAGAGAAGCAATTTTTACTTTTCGAGAATTAGTTAACAATCTCTAATTTAAAAGAAGTGTGAGAGAAAGAGAAAGAGGAGAGAGACAGAGAGAAGAGGAGAATAGAGAGAGAGAGGCTGGGGAGGTATGGTTTTAGAGATTTCAATCTTAATATTACAGTCGATTACTTCTGATGTGAATCATCCCCACCCCTATTCATTCTTGATCATTTCACTACTCCATAGGCTACCCACCAGAGAGGACGAGCGGGGGAGATGATGGAAGGTGAACCGAAACTGGTAAAATCTATGATTTCTGACCTGTGCATATTTCACAATGTTGGGAAGAGGCAGGAACCTAGGTGACCACGATTTCCCCAGTGAATTGGGCCATTCAGTTGCAAATAGAGAATAGAATAGAGCAGGAGATGGAACTGGGAATGATGTGTGACGTTCTTCCCCTGACTGACACACTTAGCTAAGGTGAGAAAGAGTATATGTGTGTGTGTGTGTGTGTTTGTAAAATGTGGGTCCAATTAGAAAAGCTCATATATTCTGATGTATATGTGTACACAAACATACATACATTTATCCCTATATCTTATATGCACAGAGCATTTTACAAAGTGCTTTTACATCCATTATCTTTTTGGATCTTTACAACAACCCTGAGAACCATGTATTATCAGTATGTTTGAGATAAATTGCTAGGAAGTTCACTGACTTACTCAAGATCTTAGAGCTGGAGTAAGGAATTTGGACCACCATAACTCAGGGCTAACTCCAGTAATCTTTCTAAGAAAATTATTATTGAGATCCTACTTTCTGAACTCAAAGTCAGGATACTTGATTTTAGACCAAGTCATGGTATTTGGCACTGGAAAGATACTAGAAACTCGGGAACATACCGTCACTGCTATTATATCCCAGCCGCCTTCATTATTAAACTTTTTATGAGTGTTCTTTTTATGGTTCCTTCAATAAATCTTCAAAATACACAAAGAAGAAAGAGGGTAGGATAGTTTCGACTCAAGTTTGTAAAAAAATTTATTGCTTATGAGACCATAATCATCATCATATTATATTACAGGCACTATTTCTTTTTTAAAAAAAAAATTCATGTTCTCTCCTCAAGGGGAATAAATTCATGCATTACCTCGAACAAGAAACAGTATAAGTAGGAATTATATATATCCGTATAATAAAATACATTGAGCCACACAGACTTATGATAAAGCAAGTAGAGGTTATTAAATCAAGCACAATTTGTTGTGTGTGGTGTCTTAAATCTGATTTTACAAAGAGACTGTGCCCAGAGGGGAGAGGCTCATAAATAAAAACAGAATTTAGAAGCAGACGCCAGACTAAAACTTCTAAATTCTCTCCTTAGATCATGTTATACTAAGAGAAGTCTATAAATTCAGATGGCATTTGTTTATTTCCTTGTAGAACTGCCTCTGCAGGATTGGGACATATGGGGTTCTGTCTTTAATTCTGACTGAAGGTCAGTATAAGAATCAGACACATGAAATCTACTACTGCATGTGTCTGCTTTATTATTCACTCCTCCGGTAAAGCTCTTAGTGAAATTTCCTTTTTATATTTTATGTCAACAGAAATTTTGGCCCCTTGAGGACTGACATTTCTGTTCTGATAAAACTACCAATTATGTTTTCCTTTTTTTGCCTCATTGCTAGAAAGCTCAGAGTAACACCCCTGTCCCTTAAGATAAGCATTTTTGCATTTTCTTTAGTGTTTGATTTTTGTATTTCTATTTTATGAAGTCATTGTTTTTGTCTTTAGTTAGTTGTAAGCTGCCTTGGGTCCTTTTGGAAAAGAGGCTTGACTATAAGCAAAGACATGAGTAAGACTGCAAAGACTCCCCCGACCCAGACAATGCATTGCTGACATCTCTGGGTGTTGCCAATAGTGGTCCTTAACAACCTAGGCAGCGATAACCACTGCTGGCTGACATTCAGTGATGCTGCAGCTGTTGAGGGCTCAGCGGGGGAGGAGCTGGAGGGGAAGCAGGCAGTAATGCAGTAATGGATGCTGCCATGGTTTGGCTCTATGCATCCATCTGTTTATGAACGTCCTGGTCCACTGAGCCTTTCAAGAATGTGTTGCCTTGGAAATGGAAGAGAGAGGGTCCCCAAAGGACAATGGCTACAACCAGGCTGACTGACTGCAGGGTGGTTACCTTCTGCCTCCACTAGGAGGAGTAAGGTTATAGTTCAGGTTTCTTTCTATTTTCTATGCACATGCTGAGTAAGAGACAGGAAAGAAAAGAGGCTGTTTGCAGGAAAGGACCATGAGATGGCATTTTTCTTTACCATGATCTAAGTGTTTTGTATGTACAATAGCAACACCCCAGGTATGAATTTATAGGCAATTATACAGGCAGCAAATGTGTGTACTTTACCCAGGGGGGCTGTCTCATTAAAATTTGACTTCAGTTTAGTGAAGTAACTTTGTTCACAAAATACAAATAATGTAATACATTGTCTTTATTGTCTGACATTACAGATTCATTTTACACTTTCCTTTTTTTTTTACAGACCATGGGAATGAAGGGTAAAAATGTGTCCAGCATTTTGCAAACATTCTTTGTTACACACAAACACGCACAATGAATAACAGGAAAGAGAATACAGAAGAATGAAAGGGTACGTTGAAATCAGACAGGCTGTGGTTGTCATGGATCCATGGAAATAATGTCAAACTTTTGATAAGACCGGCAGGTGGGATATATTGTCATACACAGCTCAGTACATGCACTGGAAATGAAAGATGCCTTTATTTTGCTTTTGTTTTATTCCTATTGTATTTTGAGCACGTTGCTCCCTCTGCTGGCTTCTGCACCAGGCCACGTGGGCAGACAGAGGGCTTCAGTTCAACTACAGTTAGAGAGCCACAGGGTTCATATTTCCAGGGAAGATGTATGTAGCCCCTTGTGAACTCCCAGAGCAGAAAGGTGCTTGGTGATAAGAGAAAGGCTGAAAGTTACCTATTCTTTGGAGATGATCGTCAACCAATGGTAGGTATAGTCTAGTCTGAGTGAACAGTTAGAGTTCAGTCTTTCTCTTATTAGACTGACCACTTAATGGTGAGTAGTAGGGAACAGGGCTTAGTAATTAGGCAATGAGAGGAGATGTAATTGGCTGATTTTTACACCTTTTCAGTAAAATGGAAACTGAGCTGAACATTCACAGGATGAGAGGATGTCGAGGTTAGCTTCTGAGCACTAACTGAGGTAGAACCTCAGTGGGTTCCACCTAACGGACCATTAGTAATTGTGGTGAGTGTCTTTCTATTAAGAGAAAGGTCTGATCAACGACTCGGAAAAAGCATGAGACTGGTTTGAAACTTAGACCCCGGAGATCTAAAGAGTTTCTAACAAATTAAATGTGTCCCCTGTTCTAAAAGATGTAATAGCTCTTCTTTTGATGTTGATGGTAGTTATAATTATAAAAATTGCTAAATTTTATGTCTCAATTCAAGCACTACATTGAAAAGGAAGCAAATTAGTATAATTTTTTTTTTCTCTTTCCAAACTGAAGCATGAACATACATTAGAGGCAAGAGCAATGAGAGAAACGGCAGGACGGCAGGCCCCTCCACTGTTAGTTAAGACCTGCAGTAGGGCACATAACTTACTCCCTGCTGCAATTCTTCTTCCTACAGAAAGATTGAATCAACAATGGTTAGGTTACCCAGGGTTCCAATAAGAGCATGTACACAGTGTGAAGGAATAAAGGTGGGGGAGACCAAGCCTCTGCTACCTTGGTTACTTAGAGTTCCAAGTCTGTTTAGGCATTTGAAACTATGGACCTGTCTCTTTCCTCCATGTATCCAGTCATCTTTCAACATGATTTCTCTCTTTATCCTGCAGCTGGTACATCCTGACAGAATAGACTACACTCAGGCTACAGTGATGCCTAGATGGCTGGTGGTAAATAGATTGCTCTCCCATTGCTACAGTGACAGAAGCATAGCAATAGAACCAGAGGGCTGTTTTCATTTTCTGGTCATTCGGTGATGGGAAATGACAGGGACAGGCCCACTTTATTTGGTAAATTTGGGGGGAAAAAACCAGAAAGAGCATGTCTGGATCATCAAATGAGATAATAGGGCAGAAACAGCAAGAGACTATTGATTATCTGGTCCTGCCTTAACACGGGCTTTCCCGGTGGCTCAGATGGTAAAGAATCTGCCTGTACTGCAGGAGACACAGGTTTGATCCCTGGTTTAGGAAGATCCCCTGGAGAAGGGAATGGCAGCCCACCCCAGTATTTTTGCCTGGAGAATTCCATGGACAGAGGATAGATAGTACAACAAAAACTGAATTTTATACTTTATATGTCTGATACAATGAAAAGTAAATTTTGTTCAGTAAAGATAAAGCATTTCCGATACTGATGGCAGGAAAAGTCGACTACAGGAATAAAGAATAAAGAAAAGAAAAGAAAAGAAAAAAAAGTGTTACGTTTACATCAGTGCCTGGGAGACAGTAGGTTTCAACAAATATCTGTTAACGGTTCTTTAAGTTTTGAAATTAAAAAATAAATAGATAAAAGAAATAAAGGAAGGGAGAGAGAAAGAAAAGTAAGAAAGAGAAAGGGAAGGAAAAGAAGGGAAAGGAAAGGGGAGAAAGAAATAAAAAGAAAGAAAGAAAAAAATACACAAACAATAAATGATGGGGTGTCAGGGATATAGGAGAGCCATAAACTGAAAGATAGGACATCTTGTCTTGCAAGTGAGCTGTCCCAGAGACTTTGTGTTACTCTAACATAAGCGTTAGTTCCTGCCTTTGGCATGTCACTGGTTCATGCTTGTTTACATCAGGCAGGATGACCACAGAACACTGAAATGTCCACGGGAGCCGTCAGGGACATGTGGCCATATGAGTCTACTTTTGAGTTGAAATGCAACTTTGTGCACCCTGACGAAGGGACTAAGATTTATGAAAGAGAGAATGCCAGTTCCCAATGAGAATTATGATTATAACACTCTGCATGCCATCTTATTACATGCTCCACTTGTGGAAAAGTGAAGGAGATATTCCCATTTACAGTTTGCATTTGAAACCCAGAGAAATTATGTGACTTGCTGCTAAAGCCACACAGATTTGATAACATTTACTGAAGGGAAAAAAGTTACTCCTCGTAATAAAACTATAATCACCAAAATTATTTTAATGTCTGTGTCTTCATTTTCTGAACTAGATATGAGCTTCAGTTCAGTTTAGTCAGAACTGCTGAAAGCTATGAAATGTAAAATATTTTTGAATGAATTCGGTTTTAGTAATATTACTTCCAAGGACAAAAGGAACTGGAAATGAGCCAACTGGAAATAATTTATGCCATGAAGGTCCTCAGCAGTCTGCTTCCGTGGAATAGATAAGAATGAATCCTACAGTTGATGTTATCATTTGATGTGTCTAAGAAAAGATACTAGAACTGAGTTTGAAACCACTTTTGGGGGGAGGAAATCACATTTATAGTAATTGGAAAAACCATTGCACATTAGGTGCAAATTTTTAAATTTATTTTATTAAAATTTTTTTTTTTTTTTTTTTACAAATGCCATAGTCGTAAGTCTAGGAAATAGCTATGTGAAACATCTTACCTTTAGTAGTTTCATGAGACCTTCTAACTGGACCATTAGCTCTCTCCGGCTCTCCTGGAGGGCAGACATTCTCTGCTCCAGCTCGTCCTTGCGCTGTCTAAGAAAGAAGTAGTCATTGTTGTTAGAAACAGCACGCAATTCACTGAGCTAATCACATTTCCCAGTCTTGGAGCAGTGGTGGACCACTAGGAAAAGGGCCTCTCTGGGTCTCTGACATGAGTACCTGGCAGGGAAATGTCAAAAGAATGAACAATTATAGCTTGTTAGTCATTTAGTCCTGTGTGACTCTTTCGGACCCCACGGACTGTAGACTGCCAGGCTCCTCTGTTCCTGGAATTCTCCAGGCAAGAATGCTGGGGTGGGTAGCCATTCCTTTCTCCAGAGAACCTTCCTGACCCAGGGACTGCACCTGAGTCTCTTGGAGAAGGAAATGGCAACCCACTCCAGTGTTCTTGCCTGAAGAATTCCATGGACAGAGGAGCCTGATGGACTGCAGTCCATGGGGTCCCAAAGAGTCACACATGACTTAGCGACTGTCACTCACTCACTCCAGCATTGCAAGCAGATTCTTTACCTTTTGAGATACCAGAGCAGCCCGGTGTGTTTATTTGTTAAAAGTCACAGTAAAACAAAATCAAAATCCTACTGGATATTTACCCTCATGGGGTCACGAAGAGTCGGACACAACTGAGCAACTGAACTGAACTGAACTGATCCTGAATTAGCCATTTAATAAAATATTTTCTGAATGCTTATTATGCCATGGGCTCTGTACTATGCCACTGGGTCCTCAGATAACAAACAAAACCCAAACAGCCACTGAAAAAGGCCAAACCCACAGATCCTCCGAGGCCAAGGACCCTCGTAAATCTCACAGAAAAAACTGATTACTTTAGTGTCTGGAAATCAGATTTAGAAAAGTAAATTTTTCATTTTTAAGAATTGTTCAATTCTTAGTATGCAATGTGGTGCCTTTCAGAGGAGAACTTTTCCTTGTACATAGTTTTATAGTCGATCTAAATTTTCTGGTTTGGGTTTGGCTGCTTAGAGTGAAGTCAGAAAAAAGGAGTTCCTACACAGCTGTTGTAATAATCTACAAGGTTTGTGTTTGCTTAACTTTGTTTTGCAAAACTTCTATCAGCTGTCAACAAGAATGAAAACCAGGAAGGACACAAATATGAATGATCCACATTTCTGAAGTATATTTTCCAAATCTATTTCAATCTCTTATTTCATGACTGTTAGTGACAAAATGATATATATAATTTATTCCTTGCCCCAAGGGCTTCTAATTCTGAAATATTGGAAACTGTATTTTAAAAAATGTATGGATGTCTTAACCATACATGTGTTAATGTATGAATGGACATGTCTAGCCTCTATGACACAGGCATAATATTAAGTGGAGCTTATAGCAGGGACTCTGAAATGAGAAACGGACAACATAAAACTGTCACACTGGGTTAGGTCAGTGACTCATCCCGTTGAAAGATATTTTGTGGGAGGACAGGTGATGGATATAAATGAGAAATTTCTAATTTGCTTTCATATAGGCTTTTTCTATAATGACTTATGAATTTAAAATTTATAAACATGTCACTTTAAAAATATATTTATATATTTGGTTTTTATTGCTACTTAAAGTTTATTTTGAGAGCGATCCTTCTGTTGATTTTCTTTACAATTGTCCCTTTTCTGAATCTTGAGGATAAGGAACACCATAATTTTATAGACCTTTAGTTAGTTAGTTCAGTCACTCAGTCATGTCCGACTCTTTGGGACCCCATGAATCGCAGCACGCCAGGCCTCCCTGTCCATCACCAACTCCCGGAGTTCACTCAGACTCGCGTCCATCGAGTCAGTGATGGTAACCTATTTTAGTCTTTTGTCTTGCTGATCTGTAGAATTCTAATTTTGAAAAACTCTGCTCAATTCAACAATAGTCTTCAGTGACAACTCCATTAGCTGTTTTTTCCTTTGGCCTTGTCTGCACGTGGTGTTTCAGCTACATCCTTGGTAGGGCTCGGCAGAAGGTAGATAATGCTTCTGATTTATTTCCAGTTCTCTTTTAGATGCTGTTTTGTAGTTTTGGGCCTTTTGAGAGCTAAAGGCCAAAAGCACTTTGAGAGGAAGGTTAAAGCAAACTCTTCAAATTATAGATAAGAAATATTAAAAGAAGCATCTAAACACCATCAGAAAAAATTAACTTATAGTAATGTATAATTAATCAACATTGAAATAGCCTTATTTGTATTTATCTTAAGTAGTACTCTTTCAAAACATGACGTTTACTCTTTCATGGGTTGGACTGAAATAAAGAAAAAAAATTTTATTTAGTAATGTCTTCTCTGTAAGTGTTCACACCAGTGGTTGCCAAATGTGGGTTTGATAACAGAACTGCGGTGTAGCCTCCAGTGTTCCAAGGAAAACTGAGAAGACCTGGACTGAATAGTAATTTTATTTTCTCAGAGCTAAATAGATTCATCTCTAAAAGAACACCTTTTATTCTGATATTCTGTCAGATTATTTTAAATCGTGTGTGTGTTAAGACCTGCTTTCTTTAGGAGAGTGTTGGGATAAACAAAAATTTTAATATGAACTGTATATTGCTTAGTTGCTCAGTTGTATCTGACTCTTTGGGCTGTATGACTCCATGGAATGTAACCCACCAGGCATCTCTGTCCATGGAGATTCTCCAGGCAAGAATACTGGAGTGGGTGGCCATACCCTCTTCCAGGGGATCTTCCCAACCCAGAGATTGAATCCAGGTCTCCCACATGGCAGGCGGACTCTTTACCATCTGAGCCACCAGGGAAGGCTGAACTGTATATTAATAATAGATAATCATAATAAATATCAATATTAACTTTTCTGAGTTTGATGATGATACCATAGTTATAGAAGAGAATGTCTTTCCTTCTTCTTCGAAAATATATAATAAGTATTTAGGGGTAAAGGGTTTTGATGTCTACAGTTTACTCTCAAATGGCTCATCAAAAATGTGTGTGTTTACATATATAAACATATATAGGGACATAGAGAAGAGTGTGACAAAATGTTTGCAATCTCTAGGTGAAGCGTAGAAGGGAAACTTACTGTGATATTCTTAAAACTCTTCTGTAGGTGTAAATTGTTTTTCAGAATAAAAAGTTAAAAAATATACTGCATTCACGAAACATGCTACCAGGTGATGGTAGTTGAAAGATGTCATTATAGGGACTTTCCTGGTGGTCTAGTGATTAAGAATCTGGCAGCCAATGCAAGGTACATGAGTTTGATCCCTGGTCCAGGAAGAGCCCACCTGCCAGGGAGCAACTAAGCCTTGCACCACAACTACTGGACCTACACTCTACAGCCTGTGCTCTGCCACAAGAGAAACCACTGCAACGAGAAGCCTGGGTACCGCAACCAAGAGTAGCCCTTGCTTGCTGCAAACATAGACGCTTGTGTGCTGCAACTAAAACCCAGTACAGCCCAAACAAAGTTGTTACACGGTGAAGCAAAAAGTTCTTAACTTTGTGTTCTTTCCCCCCACCAAAAAAAAAAAAAAAAAAAAAANGAGAAGCCTGGGTACCGCAACCAAGAGTAGCCCTTGCTTGCTGCAAACATAGACGCTTGTGTGCTGCAACTAAAACCCAGTACAGCCCAAACAAAGTTGTTACACGGTGAAGCAAAAAGTTCTTAACTTTGTGTTCTTTCCCCCCACCAAAAAAAAAAAAAAAAAAAAAAAAAATTAAGCTGGTCTAATGAAATTTAGTCTGGAAACCATAGATCTGCATCAGAGATTATAATTCCACAAAAAGTCTCTTTATATTAATAAGTTTTCTCAAAGAATAATCTCATATACCTTAAAAAGAATGCAACTTTGGGGTATATAATATGCTTGTTTTTTTAGACAAGAGATAAATATGAAAATTTATAATTGTTTTTCTTCCCATTTTTAGTGTGAAGTTGCTTCACAGTTTAATAGTTTCTTCTTTATAGAAGATGGTATTGTCTTTGCAAATACAGTTCTTTAGCTGTCTCTTAATGGTTTTGCAGTGGGAAGGCTCAATAGATCATCTTGCAAACTTTCCCTCAGATTTCCCCATCCAATATGGAAGGAAAGACCTGGGGAACCACAAGGAATGCTGCAGGCCTTTCTCAGCTTCATTTATGCCTCTTGATTGCCTGTATTCTAAAAATTAATATTAGGGTAAGACCTTTGACTCATGTGAATCTGACTTGCCAAGCTAATCCACTGTGTTAACTCAACATGTAACTCATCCTCCAGTGGCTTCCTGTTGTGGAATTGATAGCAATTTCCTCAAGATGGTCCGCATGGCCACGCAGCATCACCATCTACCCCCATCTACATCTACAGCTCCAGCTTTTACCATGCACTTTTTGGTTACTGCATTCTAGGTCAACAAAGCTTTCAGTTCCAAAAAAGATACCAGATTTGCTATTGCTACTTGGTGTTTGTACATATAGCATCTATCTACCAGTAAACCCTTCCATCAGCTATTTCCAGCTCCCTCCACTGTCCATAATCCCCATTCCCTGTGTATTCATTTTTCATGCTTCAATTCAAACAATCTTTCTTCATGGTAACTTCTGACTGATGTAGCAGCATTGATAATTATGTCTTTTTTTTTTTTAAAGGAAGATTCCTTATAGAACTTATCACAGTTATTTGTGTAACTATTTGACTTATGTCATTTTCCTACTTGACCACAAATTCTATGAGACCAGGAACAATATTTTTTTCAACTCAGTTTTGGGCACACGGCATTTTAGAAATATTTGTTAAACTGAACTAACTGAATAATCAAATGATAGCAGTGTATATTGTCCAGAGGCTGGGAATCAAGTAAGTGCTTATTATAATAGTCTAGGCAGGAGATAATTAAGACCCAAGGAAAGGAGAGGCTTCTCAGGTGACACTAGTGGTAAAGAACCCCCCTGCCAATGCAGGAGACTTAAGAGACGGGGGTTCGATCCCTGGGTCAGGAAGATTCCCTGGAGGAGGGCATGGCAACCCACTCCAGTATTCTTGCCAGAAGAATCCCATGGGCAGAGGAGCCTAATGGGCTACAATCCATAGGATCACAAAGAGTCGGACATGACTGAGAATGCACGTATGCAAGGAAAGGAGAGAAAATCTACCTGTGATGCTCACTGTGCAGGATGTTGGGCAAGTTATTTCACTTCTGTGAACCTCAGTTTCCTTATAGAAAGACTATAGTAGTAAGGGGCTTCCCTGGTGGCTCAGATGGTAAGTCATCTGCCTGTAATGTGGGAGACCCAGGTTTGATCCTTGGGTCAGGAAGACCCCCTGGAGGAGAAATGGCAACCCACTCCAGTATTCTTGCCTGGTGAAGCCCATGGACAGAGGAGGCTGAGGGGCTACAGTCTGTGGGGGTCTCAAAGAGTCAGACACGACTGAGGGACTAGCCCTTTCCTCTCCCTAGAATAGTAATGGCCATTCCCCCAGGTCTTTTACAGCAGCTGTATGAAAGTGTGACAGTGTCAGGCACAGCTTAGTGCACAGGAGGCGTCTGTGAAATGCTTGTCCTATAATGCTATTCAGTTGCCAGATCTGGGTTGTCAACTTGGCTTTCAGCTTTGTCATATCACATGAGGGAAAGGCGATCATTTAGAAAGGCTGTGGTCCCCTTAAGATGAAAATAAACTATGAGTTCATGAAAAGCAAAGCACTGATCTTGGTGCCCTCATTTCCCTGGTAAAGAGATGGCTTCTCAATAAGAGGCCCAGAAAAGCTGTAATAGATGGAGGAGGCCTCTGTCAAGGCTACAAACAGGAGCTCCTTTGGCAGCTTCACATGGTCACCCTTCAGTGTGAACTCAAGGCCAAAGTAATAAGTAGCAAGAGGTCACTGTTTTGGAACTCTTGAAAAGTATGAAATGACTAAAGGATAAAACGTCCAGAGCAGGGTTTCTGGGCATTTGTGAAACTTCCAAATTGTTAAAGTGCTTAGCACAGTATAAGTGGTTCATCAGTATCCAGAGGAATATCCTTCAAGGGAGGGTACTTATTCCAGGCAGAAGAAATGTGGAGCATATTGAATGCCTGCTAAGTTGCTCCAGTTGAGTCCGACTCTTTTGCGGCCCCTTGCACTGTAGCCTGCCAAGCTCCTCTGTCCATGGGATTTCCCAGGCAGGGATACTGGGGTGGGTTGCCATTTCCTCCTCCAGGGAATTTCTGGACCCAGGGATCGAACCCAGGTCTTCTGTGTCTTCTGCATTGGCAGGCAGATTCTTTACCACTGAGCCACCTGGGAAGCCCGACACACAAAGCTGCCTGCATGCATGCATCCTAAGTCGCTTCAGTTGTGTCCAACTCTTTGTGACCCTATGGACTGTAGCTCATCAGGCTCCTCTGTCCATGGGATTCTCCAGGCAAGAAAACTGTGCCCTCCTTCACAGAATCTTCCCAACCCAGGAATTGAACTTGCATCTCCTGGATTGACTGGTTTTTTTTTTTTTAACCACCTGGGAAACCTGGAGAATATGGAGGCAGGCAAGCAAATCAGCTCGGATGTAGGTGTTTCAGGTCTCAAGCCAGATGTGTGGGCCACCCTCTGATGGTGATGGCCAAAACTCTAGGCGTTCCCCACAGAGCCAGACTCCTTAGTATGGCTTTAAGGGTCATACATTTATCAGCTAGGGTCATGAGAGGGGTTCCCAGGCGGTGCTAGTGGTAAAGAATATGCCTGCCAATGGAGGAGATGTAAGAGACACAAATTTGATCCCCGGGTTGGGACAATCCTGTGGAGGAGGGCATGGCAACCCACTCCAGTATTCTTGCCTGGCAAGTGCCCATGGACAGAGGAGCCTGGCAGGCTATGGTCCATAGGGATGCAAAGAGTCAGACATGACTGAAACGACTTAGTATGCATGCACATACTAGGCTCAACTTTCTTTACTTGTGAGTCTGAAGGGCCGACATAATCCTATTTGGCAAAATATGCTACTTTCAAGCAGTGATTTACTTTCATAAGCCCTTGAGGAGGAGGAGGATGTAAAACATTCTTTTCCTTTTCGTTTTCATCCCTTTCGGGTGATGGTGTAGCAGAATATGCAAGAACTGCTAAAACATCTCTCTGAAAGTAGGACCAGAAATCACATATATTGAAAAGGAAGACTTTATATTTCTTCCATTAATTATTTTGTTCTTCTAAAGTATGATGTGATCTCTCATATCCAGAAGCCTCTACAAGCTGCAAGCTCTACAGATCTCCTTTCCATAACTCAGGCCTTTGGTGGGTCTCCCCCTCCAGTCAAGTGTATGAGCCTGGGGAGACTGGATCCCACCTGAGAGGCAGGGCCTGCTCCCTGGCCAGGCGTGCTGAGTGCTTAGGTGTGAATATGTCCATAGAGCTGGGTTAGAGTGGAGCCCCTAGAAAGATCCATATAATCAACCGGGACTTGGTAAAACACAAATACATCCCTATAGAATGTGCTAAATTTAGTCTCCTTGTAAGGAGGAAGTTAACGTGTTAGTTGCTCAGTTGGGTCTGACTCTGTGTGGCTCCATGGACTGTAGCCCACCAGGCTCCTCTGTCCATATGTTTCCCAGGCAAGAATATTGGAGTGGGCTGCCATTTCCTTCTCCAGGGGTTCTTCCTGACCCAGGGATTGAACCCAGGTCTCCTACATTGTAGGCAGATTCTTTACTGTCTGAGCCACCAGAGTAAGTAAGGGGCGCTCTAATGCTGACAAGGGGCGCTCTAATTTCTGAGCAGAGGCATCTGTTCTTATTATAAAAAGTTAATAAGAGTTAGTTGCCTTGGAGTTAGATATACCTGAAAGACACTTGGCATCCAAACTGAAAGATGGAAAGAATGTTATACTTGGTGCCTATGACTGCCTTGAGAAATATGCCATTTCCACTAGGGAGTATCTTCGGGTTATGTTTGCATTGTTTTCCATTCAGACAGATTTGGGTCAGTGCCATATTCAAGGCATGTTGGTAAGTCTGAAGCAGGGCCCCTGGTCTGACTCCTTTTGCATGTGCTCACAGTCCTCATCCGCACCCTGCTGCTCTCTACAGTCTGTGCTGAGAAGTACCCTGAAATTCAGGGGTGGAACCAAATGACCTTCTTTGGTCTTTTCCAACAATATTTCATGATGACCGACTAGGTAACGCCAGGCCTTTAAATTCATTTGCAGAACAAGAAGGTGTGGGGATCTATATGGAAAAATCTTAGGGACCAAGAGTTGGAGAGAATTTATGGGTCACAGATAAATTTTTTAATGTAAAAAGTGATGATTATTTAGTTGTTTACATGTTTGTTTTGATCACTTTTATCATAAACATATTGTCGACAGTGCAAATAACTAAAAAGAGTTGAGTTCAAGTTTTTTTTCCAGTAAGACGACATAGAGAACAAACTAGCAGTTACCAGAGGGGAGAGAAAAGTGGGGGATGGGAGATACAGGGCTAGGCATTAAGAGGTACAAACTATCATGTATAAAATAACCCGCAAAGATATATTGTACAACATGGGGGATATAGCCAATAGTTTACAAAAACCATAAGTGAAGTATGGGGCTTCCCTGGTGGCTCAGGTGGTAAAGAATCCACTTGCAATGCAAGAGACCCAGGTTTGATCCCTGGGTTGGGAAGATCCCCTGCAGAAGGGAATGGCTGTCCACTCCTGTATTCCTACCTGGAGAATTCCATGAACAAAGGAGCCTGGAGGGCTACAATCCATGGAGTCACAGAGTCTGATGTGACTGAGCAACTAAGCACACACAGAGCAACTTCCATAATATCATACTTATATAATAACTGACATCAACTATACTGTCAATAAAAAAAAAGAATGCTCTATAAAAATTTTTTTCTAGTGAAACATTTGGTTTTGGATCTGAAGAACACTGTCCTTTTCTCAGTGTCAAAGAAAAAAGTAAAATGTAAATAGCTTCTTTTCCCAGACCCCCAAATCTCAGCAATTAGATGCGTGCTATGAAAATAAAAGCAAACAGACACTGGCAGCTACGGAGGCTGACAACCATTTTCCGGTGGACACTGTCAGATGGTTTGGACGATCTCAAACACTGCCCTTCCTGAGATGCCCTGGGCTCCTTTTCTTACCTGAGGAGCCGCAGCTCTGCCAGCAGAGTGGGGTTCTGCTGCGCCTTCTCCGGCGTGGGCTGAGAAGCTTGTTCGTGCTCTAGCCGCAGCCTCTGGATCTCCTGTAGGATTTCTCTTGGGAGAGAGGAGGAAGGAGAGAAACCCGGTCAGTTAACTTCCAGGACGTCCAGAATCTAACAGGTGAGCTGATCAGGGCCACCAGAGCAAAGAAAGAAGGGGTTGTCCTATGTGTTGGAGCAAAGCCTGTCCTCATGAACTGACGGTGTTTATGAGGTGTTGGCTGTAGCTAAGTTGTGTTAGGGGACTGTTGACTGAAATTGTCTGCATTGGTCAGGCACGGTGATAACTGATGATAACTGCTTGCTTGAGTTGTCTCACAACAGAGGTTCAGATAAGGAACGTGTTATAATGTTGCTGCCAAAAACTAACTGGGAGAATCTGGGAGGGACTGAAGGAGGGGGAGATGACCAACCTCCCAGAATCCTTTGCACCAGAATCCATCTTGGCTGAGAGTTGTGCTTACCACCAGGAAGGACCCCTGAGTGTTAGTCGCTCAGTCATGTCTGACTCTTTGTGACTCCCTGGACTGTAGCCCCCCAGGCTCCTCTGTCCATGGAATTCTCCAGGCAAGAATACTGGAGTGGGTGGCCATACCCTTCTCCAAGGAAGGACCCTGAGTCAGACCAAATATGGGCCAAGCAAGATGACTGGGCAAAGACAATCTGGAAACTGACCCCGATTACCATAAAACCTGAGACTGTGAATCAGGAGGCAGAGCAGTCCTCCTGTGTTCCTGTGTGCCGCTCGTTCCCTGGGGCATCCTTCCCAACGAAATCCTTTGCTTTGTCAGCACGTGTGTCTCCTTGGACAATGCATTTCCCAGTGTTAGACAAGAGCCCACTCTCAGGCCCTGCAAGGGGTCCCTCTCCCTGCACCAGTTGAGTGCTGTGGATGAGGGATACTGCCTTCATCTCCAGTACATCCTAGGAACCAGGAAGGTCTGCTTGTGTCACTGGAACCTTCAAGCTGCTTGTTCTCCCCAGGACCTAATCTCTCTAGTCAGTAATATAATGCTGCAGTAAAGTGTTCAACTTTGCAAAGCGCACTGCTTAAGAGATGAAAATGAATCTTCCTCTTATTTATGATCTCAGTCTGATACCTTAAACTACCTGCAGATACCAAGTAAGAGATGCTTGGAAGGAAAATAAGGATAAATGTCATTCATTTTATGAAACTAAATAACCCCATTCTCACACCAGGAGTGAAATTCTTCTCACTGAATTTATCTGGAAAGCCCCTAGTTAGGCAAAATTCTTTCTCTTTTCTTAACATTTTCAACCTTAACAATGGATCTCAATGAGGGTGGCCTTAAGAAGGAAAGTGCTTTTAAAAGGATTCACTGTAATTGAGTCAGTGACCCAAGAGTGCTACTGGTGTGACCTCGGTCAGGGGTGAGACGTGTCCATCTATTATTAATGTTGGGGTCTGGTCTGCCTTGCATTGCGGTGAACGTTAGGCCAGCCATAAAGGATAGGTGACCGACGCAAAGCAAATTATCCCTAAGTGAGTTAGACACTATTAGGCAAGGTTACAAGTCATGGATTCTTGGGGGTGGGGCCAGCCTCCCATCCAGTAAAATGCAGAAGAGCCAGTAAGACAGAACAAAGCACTGAGAATGAGGATGGAAGGTGAACTTGGTGAGCAAGGGGGCTGGGTGACTTTCCATCTGAAAGGCTGATTTCCAATATCCTGCTTCACAAACACGCCAGCATCAAGAAGCTAATTACGAGTGAGTCGCTGTTCCTCTCATGGATATGGACCATAATTCAGTGGTTTTCAACTTTCTTTTGCTCTCCCTTGGTGTTCAAGATGGACATTTTTCTTTAAAAGGAAACTTCCATGGAAACCCAGCATATCAGACAGCCAAGAAGCAACTTCTCTGGTTAAAGAAGGGGAGTGCCTTGCAGTGCTGGCTCTCCTGCCTTCCTCTTTGTTGCTTCCTCAGTTGCTTTAGTTGTGTCTGACCCTGTGTTATGCTATGGACTGCAGCTGCCAGGCTCCACCGTCGATTCTCCAGGCAAGATGACTGGCACGGTGGCCACGCCCTCCTCCAGGGGATCTTTCCGACCCAGGGATCAAACTGGCCTCTCTTTCCACTGCTGCGCTGGCAGGTGGGTTCTTTACCACTAGCACCACCTGAGATGCCCCTTCTTCTTCTTCACGCACCCCTACAGGGCCCTGGGGTCCCAGAGCGCTCAGCCCGAACAGCAGTGAGCTGAGAGCTCCACACTCCTCAGGGCTAACATCCTGACCTTCTGTGACTTCCACTGGTTCTCCTTGTTGATTCTGAGGACAGAACCATGACAGAACCATTTTGCCCCAAAGAAGGAAAATAGAGAAGCGGCTCTAGCAGAAAAGAACATAATGATAAGATAGGCAAGGAGCATGAACTGCTTAGACTACACCTGGGAACTGTGTTGTCTTCTTGTACGTGTGTGTGTGTGCTCAGGCCTAAGAAGTCATTGTTTTCTTTAGTCTTACTGAATCCTCCCAACAGTTCTATTAGGAACTGTTCTATATACAGGGACTGCTATTGTCTGTTTCATGAATGAGGGAATTGAAGCCTAGACTAATTACAAATCTTGTCCAAGTTTAATATCTAGATGGTAGTGGTCATTTGAACTCAGGTTGGTGTGCCCCAAACCTCATATATATCAGACTCCTTTAGTCTCCATTACTTGGTTTAACAGGTGTAGCCTAGGCAGGCTGTGACTTGCTGCTGCTGCTAAGTCGTTTCAGTTGTGTCTGACTCTGTGCAACCCCATAGACGGCAGCCCACCAGGCTCCCCTGTCCCTGGGATTCTCCAGGCAAGAACATTGGATTGGGTTGCCATTTCCTTCTCCAATGCCTGGAAGTGAAAAGTGAAAGTGAAGTCACTCAGTTGTGTCCGACTCTTAGCGACCCCATGGACTGCAGCCCACCAGGCTCCTCCATCCATGGGATTTTCCAGGCAAGAGTACTGGAGTGGGGTGCCATCGCCTTCTCCGAGGCTGTGACTTAGACAATGTAATTTGAAGAGTCTTGCTACTCCTAATACTAACTCCAACTGGCTCCTCTAAGCAGGCTGTAAGGAAGCATTATTTTCTAAAGATTACTGCTGAAACATCCATGAATTACCTAGGGTAGTCACAAAGTCAAGCGAGCAATTCGATAGTCCCTTGTAGCCCAGAGATCTGATTACTGGGTTAACTGTCACTTTGGAGACCATGGGATCCCTGGGTGATTTCCATGGTACAGGAACTGTGACCTGGATAAGCTTCTGGGACACAGTTCTGGCGTCATCCATGGGGTTGAGGCTGCTGGCTTAGAGAGATGACTTCGGGATGGACTAGATGCTCTTTAGGCCTGGGGCGGGGAAGGAACTCAGGGACAGGACGAAGCTCTCTTCCTGCCATCTTTTCTCATTCCCATTCCTCTACTCTCTCTCTGGTCCTTCAGAAAGTGCCATCCCCAAATGCCCGAGAGCTAAGCAGAAGGACTGGTAGCATGGCACACCCAGCACATTCATGGGGCCTCTTGCTGATTCCGGAATCCCTCTTGGAGGTACATATTCCTGGGTTATTTCCTTAAAGGAAGTCCCGATTTCCCCCTCGAGTCTCTTCCCAGGTGGCTCTAGTGGTAAAGAACCCACCTGCCAATGCAGGAGAGACATGGGTGTGACCCTGGGTCGAGAAGATCCCCTGGAGGAGGAAGCGGCAACCTGCTCCAGTATTCTTCCTTGGAGAACCCCATGGACAGAGGAGCCTACAGTCCACAGGGTTGCAAAGTCAGACAGGACTGCAGCAACTTAGCACACACGGATGGCAGCCCCATGCTGAGTGGAAGCAGAGAACTGGAAGGGGAATAAATGCTTTGGAAAGGTAGAAGAGTAGATCAAAATTGCTACCAAGATTAGCCATTTGTGTGCTTGTAAATTTTCACTTTAGTCTTTTTTTCTAAGAATATGACAATGTCCTGAATTTTTATCTTCCTTTTAACTTTTTTCTGTAGAACTTCAAAGAATAGCTTGACCATTTATCCCAAGATTTTCAGGTCAGACTCTACAGGCATGTAACAATGATCACAACTTCCTACTTTACCAGTTGGATCTCAGAAGCCACATCAGTGTTAAAAGATGAGATTAAATATTAAGACATTTTGGTGCTGCTCTGAGAAATACAGAAGGTACAAGTTCTTTTTATGTGAGGCTTACTCAGCACTGAATTTAAGATCTGACTCAGCAATTTATTACTTTCTTACTCAGTATTTATTTGCTGAGCTTCTACAGTGTTTCAGTGTACCAGGCATGGTTCTGGAACCCAGGGGCCATTTGTCACGGACTCAATTCTCAAAGAAATCCCGTATCTGTCAGACAAGACAGAGAATAAGAAGGAAACAGACACTTGAATGCATTTTTTTTTCAGAGAGAGATAGGCATGCATGTGTGTGTATGTGTGTACGTGTGTGCGTGCACACACGTACACACACAGGGATGTAATAGAGAGTGGTTCCTGGAGTAGGAGGTATTAGAGAGGTGGTCTTATAGGAGATACCATTTGAGTTGAGACCTGAGCAGTGAGGAAGAGCTATCTCTGCAGAGACCCTGAGGAAGAGCTCTGTAAGCTAGGAGAACAGTCAGTACTTGAAAGGCTGTAAAGAAAGAAGCAGGAGTGTAATGAGTAAGGTGGCCAGTGGCTGGAAAGGGAGGCAGGAATCAGGTCAGGTTGGACCTGCAGACTGCGGTCAGAGGGGTGGGTTTTATTCACAGTGTAACGGAAAAATCACCAGAGTTTTTGAACAAGAAATAACATGATATGATTTATATATTATAAGGTGACAGGTTGCACTGAGTGGGAATGGAGGAGATGAAGTGCCTGGTTTGGGGGAACTCTCACGGAGCAGACGGTGAGTCAATCTGTGTCGAATAAAGAGGAAAACCTCCTGATGGATGGGGCGTGGAAATGTTTGGCTTGAATGAGTGGGTGATGGTGGTGTCCCCAGATGCCCCTTTAGCCTGCGATCCTCACAGGGCCCTCCCTGGCGAGACTTCTACTTGACTCTGGGTGATTAAGATACTTAGTCTTTACCACCCAGGGGGGCCCTTCTGCCTTAGGTAGCTCCTTAACAAAAATAAGTATCTCAGAAAAAGGGAAATGATACTATCTAGGGACATTAATTGTACTGACATCTCAGAATATATATATATATATGTATATATATATTTGTTTTTTTCCCTCATGAAGTTTCTGATGATCTAAAATTTAAAGATTAGTTTTTCAGAAGCAGCGTCACTGACTCTAGATGACTTCCCTTATATTTATATGCCTACATGGTGAAAAAAACCTGGACAGTTAACAGTTAAAAGCATGACTATAGGTTACTAAGGAGCGTGCACTCTGATCATAAAAGCCAGTCTGTCTAAAGTCCTACCTGTTCTTGTTCTCGAGTTCTGCGATCAGCTGCCTTTGTTGCTTATTTGCATCGATGGTGAAGGAGATGTCAGGGGCGCTCCTCTGCTGAGTTGGCTGCTGAAAAATACGTGGTTTACACTGTTTAGTATTGGGTGGGGGGATCTATGTGTGTTTCAAAAGACAGGAGTTGTGAGATATGCACACGAAAGAGACAACCATTTTTATCAAAACAAAGAAAGCAAAACACATACAATTAAACGGCCGTTCCTCTCCTAAGGACCAGCTTTTGGGGAGGTCTGGAGCACATTTATGGGATGGAAAGCATAAAAGAATTCTTTTGCAGGCAAATACACAAAACATGGGAAAAATGGGTTCCAAATTTCTGATATTGGGGAGGGAGTTCATTCTTGCCATGCTGTTCCAGTGCAGCTATATTTTTCAGTAAAGGGCTCAGATGGTAAAGGATCCACCTGCAATGCTGGAGACCTGAGTTCGATCCTTGGGTCTGGAAGACCCCCTGGAGAAGGGAATGGCTACCCACTTCAGTAAATGAATCACTGCTGAGGTATCTTTCTCTAGAATTACTGTTCAACCACTGTAATATATAATTAAAAAATGTATAGCTTTAAAATGAAAGTGAACGTTGCTCAGTCATGTCCTACTGTTAGTGACCCTGTGGACTATACAGTCCATGGAATTCTCCAGCCCAAAAATACTGGAGCGGGTAGCCTATCCCTTCTCTAGCAGATCTTCCCCACCCAGGAATCAAACCAGGGTCTCCTGCATTGCAGGAAGATTCTTTACCAACTGAGCTATCAGGGAAGGCTATAGTTTTAAAGTCAGAGTTATTACGACTTTTCTTCTCTTCTTCTTTTGGTCAAAATACTTCCAGCATTTCTTCACTCATATATGTCATTTTATGTTGATGGGTTGCAACCAGCTTTAACAACTGGGGTATATGCAGTCACCACTTTCTCCCTTCTTATATAATCACATATGTTGATATAGAAGAAAATGATTATATAAGAATTATATACATGGCTATATATGATTAGCTATCATATATATGATTTTATAACAATAGATATGTATATATAGCTCATACTATATTTATATGTGCTGTCCTGTGCTGTGCTTTGTCGCTCAATCGTGTCCGACTCTTTGTGACCCCATGGCTGTAGCACACCAGGTTCCTCTGCTCATGTGGATTCTCCAGGCAAGAATACTGGAGTGGGTTGCCATGTCCTTCTCCAGGAGATCTTCCCAACCCAGGGANATTTATATGTGCTGTCCTGTGCTGTGCTTTGTCGCTCAATCGTGTCCGACTCTTTGTGACCCCATGGCTGTAGCACACCAGGTTCCTCTGCTCATGTGGATTCTCCAGGCAAGAATACTGGAGTGGGTTGCCATGTCCTTCTCCAGGAGATCTTCCCAACCCAGGGATCGAACCCAGGTCTCCTGCATAGCAGGCAGATTCTTTACCATCTGAGCCATCAGGAAAGCCCAAGAATACTGGAGAGGGTAGCCTACCCCTTCTCCAGGGGACCTTCCTGACCAAGAATCGAATCAGGGTCTCCTGCATTGCAGGCAAATTCTTAGCCAGCTGGGCTGCCAGGGATGCTGTGTGTATATGTGTATGTGTATTTAGTGAAGGGACTATTTGATATTGTTTTATAGAAAAAGGGTCAGGACTTCCCTTGTGGTCCAGTGGTTAGGAATTCGCCTGCCAATGCAGAGAACACAGATTCGATTCCTGTTTGGGAAGATCCCACATGCTAGAGGGCAACTAAGCCCATGAACCACAACAACTGAAGCCCGCCCGCCCTACAGCCCAGGCTCCACCCAGAAAAAGGAAGCCATGCAGTGACAAGCCTGCACACTGCAACTAGAGAAAGCCTGTATGGACAGCGATGAAGACCCAGCGCAATCAATCAATAAATAACAGGTTCAGATGATGCAGATATCCATGTGCTTTCTTTGCTCTACAATACATTATAACAATTCCCCCCAATTTTTAAAGCAAATTAAAAAAAATCACAACTAATCTTTCTACCACAGAAGGTCAAGCTTTTAAAAAAATAGCACCCACTGTCTAAGCCCAAAGACATGGAGAAATGCTGCCTGAATTTTAACTTCAGAAAACTAACTGTAGGGAAAGGTCTAAACTTGGTGAAGCTCTGGCTTTCATAAAGTTTTTCTATCACTTTTAAATTTAGCATCTCTTTTAACAAAGATACAATTTGTATTGCTACTGAAGAATTGTGAGGTCCTATATTTTATATTCTAAATGGTCTTCTATAGCTAAATCTGGCCTTTAGCACCTTTGACGTGTGATGAAGGTTCTTTTTAAATTTTATGACATCATTTTCTCTTTCTTTACATATTTTATATATATTTTTGCGTTCTGTGCTCAGTTGCTTGCATCTGCTGCTGGTAAGTTGCTTCAGTCATGTCCGACTCTGTGCAACCCCATGGATGGCAGCCCACCAGGCTCCTTTCCCCTGGGGTTCTTCAGGCAAGAATACTGGAGTGGGTTGCCATTTCCTGCTCCAATGCATGCATGCATCCTAAGCTGCTTCAGTCGTGTCCGACTCTGTGCGACCCTATGGACAGCAGCCCACCAGGCTCCTCTGTCCACAGAATTCTCTAGGCAANAGCCCACCAGGCTCCTTTCCCCTGGGGTTCTTCAGGCAAGAATACTGGAGTGGGTTGCCATTTCCTGCTCCAATGCATGCATGCATCCTAAGCTGCTTCAGTCGTGTCCGACTCTGTGCGACCCTATGGACAGCAGCCCACCAGGCTCCTCTGTCCACAGAATTCTCTAGGCAAGAATACTGGAGTGGGTTGCCATTTCCTTCTCAGTTGCTTAGTTGTGGTCAACTCTTTGCGACCCTGTGGACTGTAGTCCACCAAGTTCCTCTGTCCATGGAATTTCCCAGGCAAGAATACTGGAGTGGGGTGCCATTTCCTCCTCCTGGAGATCTTCCCGACCCAGGGACTGAAACCCATGTCTTCTGTGTCTCCTGCACTGGCAGGTGGGTTCTTTACCACTGCACCACTTGCATACTGATAAAAACAGAAATGTATCTTAGCCAGTTGTGGATTTGAATCATTGCTTGCTCTTTATATTTATTGATTAGACATTATCCAGAGAAATCAGGAGTTGGGCTGATTCAGCACGGTTGTAACAGAATCCCTCACGCTCTGATTCATGCCAGACCAGAATGATAGCTGAAAAGCGAAAAATCAAAGCAGCAGAAGCCAGATTGTGTTTAGGTCTTGCAGATGGCTCAGTAGCAACCACTTGGCTCTGCTGTTGTGGCACCAGCGACAGGACCACAGTCAACGTGACCTCTCTCACGCAGGCTACTTACAGACGAAGTGGGCTCTGCCGCCAGTCTGGCCGCATATCTAGCGATCAGCCGGTGCTCTTCATCAAGCCGGTTGGAGCTCTCAAGCATACTGTTGAGGACAGAGCAAGAAGGACCCTGTTAGGCAACTGAGAAAGACAGACATGTTCACACTACCACCCAGGGAAGGGGGAGGGGTTTGCTATTTCAACTTTTCAGTGCAAAAAATTTGAAAGCCAAAACAAAGTCCTGTTAGATTATTAATATCAGACTCAGATTCCTGGAAAAGTGAAAGTGTTAGTCACTCAGTCCTGTCCGACTCTTTGCAACTCCATGGACTGTAGCCTGCCAGGCTCCTCTGTCCGTGGGATTGTCCAGGCAAGAATACTGGAGTGGGTTGCCATGTCCAGCTCCAGGGAATCTTCCTAACCCAGGGATTGAACCCGTGTCTCTTATGTCTCCTGCATTGCAGGCAAATTCTTTACCATCTGGACCACCAGGAAGCCCTGACATGATCTAATATGTGGCCAGGAAGGTCATTAATAAATCTTGACTTACTAAGAAAGCTCCAAGGAGTAGTGAGTGACTTTTCTGATCAACATTTCTGATGAAAGAATACTTTCTCTTTAAGTTGTATTGCTTTTAACCATTTTATTTCTTTATTACCCAAGTAGCATGTACTCCTTGGGAAACTGATGTGTTAGACAATAAGAAAGCAAGAAGGAAGAATAAACTGATTGTGGTCGGGTCCCAGTGATCCCCACCTCCTGATATTCACAATCCTGTGTATAACCCTCTCCGTTTACAATGGATAGGACTTACGGACTTGCTTCTAGTGAATGGCATGTGGCAGAAGTAACGGAAGGTAACTTCCAAGACTAAGATATAAAAAGACCCTGACTTCCATCTTCCTTTTTTTTTTTTTCTGTCTCTTGAGCTCTTTTGGGTTGCCTGCCCTGTCAGAAGCTGGAAGCCAGGTCATAGGCTGCTCTGTGGAAAGTCCCAGGTGAGGAGGAACTGAAGTTGGCTAGTAATCATGTGACTGGACCACCTTCGGTAGAGCCTTTAGATGAGACTACAGCCCAGAGGACAGTTTGATATACACCTCTGGTCCTCAGCCACAGATACCTAGGCCATATGTGGATTCCTGACCCACTGTCTTTGTTGTTTTAAGCTGCTAAGTACAGTAGTACATGATGAATTTAATTTCTCATCTACAATATTACTACCCAGGTAACTTGCTATTTTATATTTATTTCCAGAGAAGTAGAATTATATTAATAGTAATGGCTTCTAATGGTGTGGATCATTTAGTGTCTCCTATAAATTTATGAAAATTCTTCCTATGAGGATAAGATCAGTCTGACCCTTAAAAACCTCTTAAAAACTGCAGGACTTCCCTGGCACTTAAGATTCTGTGCTTCCAAGGTAAGGGGTGTAGGTTAGATGTGTGGTTGGGGAGCTAAGATCTCACATGCCTCATGGGATGCAGCCGAAAAAAAAAAGAAAGAAAGAAAGAAAAAAAAACCACTAAAGCAAATAGAAGCATTATCAGCTCTCCCAGAGAGCTGATATTTCAGAAAGCCCTTCACTTAAGACTAAGTTTTGGGTGCTAATAAAATTTTTGTTTGTTTGTTTGTGAAACATACCAGTAACACTAATCCTCTTAGTAGACTAGTTAGCCGATTAGTTTATCAGTTATTATGGTGAATATCAGGTCAGGAATAAGATTAGAAACCAGTTTCCTCTCAACCCCCAAATATACTTATATTCTTCTCCACTGGCTCTTACATTTAAGCTTTTTCCTTAAAAAGATTAATCCTCATGATTATACATTAAAAATGACACTTCTACACCAACATTAAGGTTATAAGAATTACCAATTTATGGAATTTACGGATTCACATAAAGTAACGTACATTTATATTATTTATGTGTACATTTATATACACAGTAAACATGCAACATAGTCTTTTAACCTTTGTTCTAAAGTGAGAAGATGAGTGAAACTCAGCATATTAGCTACGTCACTTCCAAATAGCTCTTCTTGGTTCAGAAGAATACATTAGTGTAAGCTTTTTTTTCCAGTCATTTGGAAGATATTCCTGTCTCTACTATCTCTGCTTTGTCTACATTTCTCACATAAGTAAACTATATCTGTTCTTATTCTGAATGCTTCCACTAGACTATGCCCTTTTCTCTAAGCTGCCATTTCCTACTTAGGATATTCCTGAATTTCTCCATTTACCAAATTATTTCTCCATCATCAGAGAAATAGTCTTCTATTTCCTGCTGCCCAAATGAGATAATGCATGGCAAAAGCATCAAGATAATATGATTCCTGTGCTGTGCTAAGTTGCTTCAGTCACATCCAACTCTTAGAGACCCCATAGACTGTAGCCCTCCAGGNCATTTACCAAATTATTTCTCCATCATCAGAGAAATAGTCTTCTATTTCCTGCTGCCCAAATTAGATAATGCATGGAAAAAGCATCAAGATAATATGATTCCTGTGCTGTGCTAAGTTGCTTCAGTCACATCCAACTCTTAGAGACCCCATAGACTGTAGCCCTCCAGGTTCCCCTGTCCATGGGATTCTCCAGGCAAGAATACTGAAGTGGGTTGCTGTGCCTTTCTCCAGGGGATCTTCCTGACCCAGGGATCAAAATATGATGCCTAGAATACATTAAATGCTCAAAAATATTAGTTAATATAATTTGATTGTTATTTTGCCTCTGAAGTAACCTGTTCAGATTCACTAATGATTCTTGTCTCCTTCAAAATGTCACATACCATCCAACAACCATCTAGAGTGGGGTTTCTCAAACTTTAGTGTGTATAAATATCATGGAGGGATCTTGTGAAAATTCAGTCTCTGATTCTAGAGTGTGGGTGGTGGGATAGGATGGGATCACAGAACCTGCATTTCCAGCAAGCTCTCAATTTCTTGTCTCCTTCAAAATGTCACATACCATCCAACAACCATCTAGAGTGGGGTTTCTCAAACTTTAGTGTGTATAAATATCATGGAGGGATCTTGTGAAAATTCAGTCTCTGATTCTAGAGTGTGGGTGGTGGGATAGGATGGGATCACAGAACCTGCATTTCCAGCAAGCTCTCAAGATATGTTAATATGCATTTTGAATAGCAAGGATCTAGAAGATCTTGAAAATAAAATGGAAAAGTTAAACATGTGAAATGAACCCTAAATGTAACCTGCATAAAAGAGATCATTTTTCATATCCATATAGCATTGTGATATTTTACAAATATTCCCTTAAGACATATATTCTTAGATTCAGGGCTCACCTATATGTACTACTATTCCCAGTGGATTGAGGTTTCAATCAGCATACAAATTCAGACTTGGAATAAGAAACTATTTTACCAGCCAAAGGCTGAATTAGTTCTGGACAATGGATCGAGGCCGAGGCCTGGGTGGTGGCAGCGCCCCCGAGGGGGCAGCGTCGGGCCTGCCGAACCTCGGGCGGTCCGAGCCGGCACGCGGGACGGACTTGATTCCGCACTTCGAAAGCGGTTCTGTGTCAGAGATGCTGCCGTTCTGCCCACAGCGCGGATGGGGAAACTGAGGCTTGGGGCGGCGAAGTCACTTGTACAAGGTCACAAGCTCAGGATGGGCAGAGCTCTGGCCAAGGACCATCAAGAGAGGATTTATAGCATTTCTGTGCCCGGTTTACACCCTATCCCCGCTTCCACCCCACCCTTCGATGGAGATAAGAAGGGCGAGGTAATTCCTAGTCCGTGGGAACTCGGCCCCGCGCTGCGGGTGGGGAGACATCCCACTTTCTAAGTCTTTTCTCTGGCCCAGCCTGGCCTTGGAGAAATTAGATCTGCACCGTCCCTTTCCTTTTCTTAGTTTCGAGCCACTTTATAAATCCTGGCCTCAGTGGCGGTGATGCCCCGGGTTGACATAACATGTAATTTAGCCCCCCCGAGTCCTTCTAAGAGTAGAGACTTAACCCCGTTCAAAAGATAAGGAAACTGAGGCCCAGTTAGGAAAACAAACAGTGTTATAAGCCAAAGGAAGTATTAGATTCTCAGCCAGAATTGTAACAGGACAGTCATATTCCTTGAGACCATTTTTTACTCTATGCCCTTACAAGGTTCTCCTGGGTTGTACTTGGTAGGGAGGGGACGGGGGAGGCTGAGCAGGCGGAGACTAAGCTGTAGTGGGTGCTGGTGATTGGTGTAGCCACAGTTGTTAATATGAACAACCTCCCCTTCCTCCTTCCCTTTTTCCTCCTTCCCACCCTTTCCTCTGTTCCTCCTCCTCCTCCCTCTCTGTCTTTCCGCTCCCCCACCCCCTCAAGTAGGCTGTAGGCAGTTCTGAACCTGCTGCTGGGGATAAGCTCTCGCCTTCTCTCTCAGATCATGGGGGAGCCCTCTGTTGAGGGGAATGACTTTTCTTTGGGAAGGGAAAAAGGCAGCTAACATTCCCCTCTCTGGTGCCCTTTTATTTCTCTGGGTTTTTTATTCCTCTGGCCCTTCTCCCTGTGTAGACAAGAGGGTGGGGGTGTAGGGAGTTAGGGATGGAACTTTTAAAAAGGCTACCATAGGAGGAAGTATTGAAACCTATCTTGGTAGGGAACTCTCTCATACCTACAAAAGACACTGTAAAGTGGTTTTGATGTTTTAAATGGTTGTCTTTGTACACGGTGGTCAGAACCTGAGCCTGGGAGGTCTAGTGGAAGAGAACCTGTCAGTTTGGTTGATTTTGATCTGTGAGATGAGAAGAGTAGCCATTGCCTTTTACAGTGCTAGGGGAGTGGGCAGTTCATTCACAGCCAACTGGGGCAGGGACTCAGAGAGGTGATGAGTTGACTTCTCCCTGCTCTCCTCCTAGTTTTTAAGTAGTCACAGGTTAATTGGCTCCACCTGGCCCATTCGCAAATCTGTGCCCCTTGTCCTTGGCTCACCCGTCTTCTGGTGCTAATAGCAAGACTGGACACCAGCATGTCAGCAGAACGAAGTTTCACTGTGCCTCCTAGTGAAGTGTCCCCACAACGCATGTCTGGAGGCTTTTCCTAAGAGAACAGATGGCTGTGGGACCCAGAACACCATCAGGGCTCCCAGTGCCTCTTCTCCAAGTCTGTGTTTTCCTTGAGGGTGGCACCCACCCACATGTTCCCAGAACAGCAGTGCGACCCTGGCATGCGTTAGGACAAAGCTTTCTTTTTTATTTCAGTTTTGATAAGCCCTACAAAGACACCCTGGTGAGAAGCCAGCTTTGCCTCATGCTCACAGAATAGGCTGTTCTTGAGCAGGCTTCTTTGTTCCTGTGGGTCTTGGCCATCAGCCTCCCAGGAAGAACCTGTTTGAGACCTGTGGGGGCGTGAGAGGAATGGGTAAGTGCTTTGAGATTTCATCTGTAGCAGTTGAGTGACTTAACAGCCACTTGGAACAGAATCATCCTGAGGGAACATGGTGAAGAGTATCATAAAAATCTGAGGGTCCTCAAGTACAAGAGAACCTCTCCTCACTGAACCTTGAGGAGAAGAAATTCTCATGATCCTCCTAGTTTTCATCTTGTTTTTCTCTACCCACCTATCAGTAGTCTCTTGTTAGGGCTGTTTCTCTGCTTCTCCCAAGTCATGGATGGTGGACATCCCTGTGTGCCCACCTCCCAGCCCTGCCCCGTTTCTCTGTCTTCTTTTGCATAGCTAGCTCAGACTGCCTGGCTGTGTGGCTCCAGTGGTTACAGTTCCTAGGATGGAGAATCTGATTGACCCAGGTTCAGGTCAGGTGAATTCTCTAGATCCAGTCTGCTCTGACCAGGTAACTGCTGCTGCTGATTTAGGAGCAGCTTCAAAGGATCAGTGTTGGAAATAAGCCAAAATCTTCTCTAGGTCACCAGGAATATGATTAGCACAGGCTGACTTTGACCACATGGATGTTCTAAATGCTCCTGGTGGCTGCCAGTTGTATCCTGGATGCCACTCTCCAGGCTCCCTCTGGTAACTTCCACAGCCTCTAGCAGAGCACAGCATGAGCACGGCCTCAAAGAAGGGCCTATGCCACATCTACGAGATGTCAGAAGGGAAGGTGAAAACTGTAGTGTCTTTAGCCAAGGCCCTCCTAGTAGCATGACAGGCAGGCATTGAGGTGAGAGGGAAGAAGTGGAAAGATAACTTGCCAAATAGGTGCCTTGAGGATCAAGTGGATCCTCATGACTCCCTCCTTGCCTCCAATAGCTTCATCAACTTTATTATTGAGCTTGTCCTGACACACTGCTAAGCTTATGTCCCTTTTACTCACATCAGCAGGCCACGTGCCTGCCATTGTCAGAGCAACCTCAAGTGGATTGAGGAATCCTTTTTTTATAGTTGACATCTTGTCCTTGGGATCAGGTTTAACTTGTCTGTAGCCTGACTTCTGACTGAGAAAAACCAAGGATCCCTCGGCTTCATCACCTCAGGAGGTCCACTTGAAGGGACACTGCAGCTCCCCTCCCCACCCGCTGCTTTTCTTTAGCCTCTGTCTCCTCTCTCCTCCCTGCTTTATTCCACCCCCTCCCCTGCTGAGTGTTTCTTGGCTGGTGATCCGATGTCTGGAGGAAGGCTCGCCCCCAGCAGAGACTGCTCAGATGGCTTCCCCCATGTGTGCCGGCTTCAGGCAGACAGACTGTAACTGTTTGGGCAGGGCCACAGCAGGACCCTTTTCCTTCCTGCAGCCGATAATTATTGCGCAACAGAAACCAGCCAGACACAGTCAGTGAACTGAACAAAGGCCTGGTCTGGTGGGGAAGCAGCTAGCAGCATGAAGGTGTGACACATCGGGTGGTGAGGAGCTCTGTGGAGAGAGGTTAAAGCAAAGTGAGGGCCTGGGAAGGGGCTTTACAGCTTGTAGTGAGGGTGGTTGGAAAAAAGTTCTTACAAAATGACACTTAGTATTTGCCCAAAGGAAGTTGGGAGTGACTGATGTGGCTGTCAAGAAGAAGAGTGTTCCAGGCAGAGAGAGGAGCTAGCGCAGAGGCCCTGCGGCTGGAGCATGACTCGGTGTACTAGCTGGAGTGGGTTGTGCGAGGGAGAAGGTAGTGGATGAGGTAATGGTGGGGCTTGCTTTCTGAGATGGGAGTCACGAGCTGATCTGGATTTTAACAGAATCACCTGCCTTCTAGCTACTGTGTGGACGCTGGAGTGTTGGTGGCAGTGTGGAAGCAGGGCCCTCATTGTATCCTGGGTGTTTAGAGCGTGCCACGGGCAGGCGTGCAGAGGTGGTACCACCTGGACAGTGATCCCCAAAGATGTGGGTCCTTTACAGGGTTCAGATTTTAGCTTGGGCACATGATCCACTTTTCTCAGCTTCCGTATGCCATCTATTAAAAATGGGAGAAACAGTGCCTGCTGTGAGGAGTTGCCGGGGGCAGTGCATCTGGGAGGGGCAGCAGCAGCAGTGATGTAATTGCGCATTGGGTCACGGAAGGCCCCTGTGTCCCCAGCGTGAGGTGTGTTATCATCCCTCAGTTTAGGGTTGGCAGAGTTGCATAGGCTGAGACCCTTCCATTTCACAGATGAGGAAATAAAAAAGGGATGAATCTGAGTGAAGGTTCATCTTAAAACAGGCCTCCACATTGCCTGCAGAATATTTTGCCTAAGAAAACTGCAGCTGTTCTCTTTAATTTGGAGACGAAAGGAGTTTTAGTATTTGTTATTGGATTCTTGGTGGGTGTAAGACAGTCAGGGTTGGGCTACACCAGCTCACTAGTGTGTGCAAGTTAAAGTGTCAGTCCTTTTACCTTCAAGTTTCCTTAACATAATTGGATTGTAACATTTTGCAAATGGACCTTGCTATGGAAATGTTATTTTCCTTCCTCTGGGATTGTGGTTACGAAAATACGGAATCACATGGATGCCAGCTTTCTTCTTCCACAGGTGAGAGCAGAAGAAGGCTCACTTGTCTTAAATGAACTAAAGACCTCATAGAATTCTTGCATCTATGTGCAGTTGTAAAGTTGTCAGAGAAAAATAAAAATAGAGCAGTAATTAAAAATAAAGCAGTAATTACCCATGTGCCCACCACGTAGATTCCACGGTGGCTGACGTTTTGTCATGTTTGCCATTTGGTCTACTCACAGGTATATGTAGATAGATAGAATCTACATTTAGTTTTTAGCTGAGCCATTAGAAGCTGCTGACATGATACTTTTTCTCTACGTACTTGAGCATGCTATAAGAATGAGAGTATTCTCCCTATTCTAATTCTGGTCACATCTGAGAAAATTTTAAATGATTCAGTAGTATCTAAAGCCAAATGCATATTGAAACTACCCCAGTTGTCTTCAAAGTGTTTTTCTATAGCTTAAAAAAAAAAAGTTCAGTTGGAAATTATGTCTATAGTAAACATCCAGAAGAGTCTTCATATCTCACTGGTTTTCCAAAGAGAGCACTTATTGTTATAGAATACCCCCACATCTATCTCATTGTTTTTTCCTGACTGTTGTATAACTCCCTCCACTATCTTGATTTCATGTAAACTAGGAGTTGAAATGTCTAAACAGTTTCTGGTTAAAACATTTTAGTGTGAAGACTTCTAACATGATGCTGTGTACTTCATACTTGGCATACCATGGGGAACGTCACTATTGTGATGCTAAATTGATCTTTTTTGTGATTATGCGTTTTACCCTTTGAATTAACGGGGCCATTGTCAAAGGGCTTGGACATCCTGCATGTGCCCTGCTCCTCACCAGCCTTTCACCTACTGGTTTTTATATCAGTTGATGATTCTTACCTGAAAAAACTATTTCATTGGCATTTAATTTACAAAATGGTAATTAAAAACTTTTTTTTCATATCTTCCACATTTATTAACTGCTTTTCTGTTATCCAGGGTAAAGCTGAATTCTTTCCCTTTAATTATCAATTTTAAGGTCAGGAATTGGTTTTATAGTCATCCTCCATGGTGACAAGTAACTCTCCCCATCTATTTATTTATTTATCTTTAGTATACTAGGGACTCATATTTTACTCGGGGCCTTAAAATCATTGATATTCATTATTCTTTTTGATAACTCTTGTCCCAGATTTGGCCAGTAGGATCCCCTTCAGGGGGCCTTCTTGGCTGGGTCAGCAGTGAAGAATTTGCCTGCAGTGCAGAAGACACAGGAGATGCGGGTTCGATCCCTGGGTCAGGAAGATCCCCTGGAGGAGGGCATGGTAACCCACTTCAGTATTCTTGTCACAAAAATCCCATGAACGGTGGGCTGTAGCCCTTAGGGTCACAAACGGCTGGACACGACTGAAGTGACTGAGTGTGCATGCATGCAGACCCTGCCTTTTTGACATGCTTCCACTGTTTTTAATCATTTCCTTGGTTTCACTGTTCTGTTCCTTGCATTAGTCACCTCTCTCCAAAGAACTCTGGTTCTTTGCAGTGGGTCTCAGACATTTTTTATTGACAGCTTTATTGGATATAATTTATACAATACAGTTTTTAACTTGAACATGTTGGTGGTTTAAAACTGATTTTTGTGAAGTTCTGATTAGAATATCCCCACGTCTGTCTCATTGTTTTCTCCTGGTTGTGTATAACTCCTTCCACTACCTTGATTTTCTATAAAATAGGAGTTGAAATGTTATAGATACAGTTTATTGTGTCTATAAACTAAGGCTCATTTGTCTGCCTTGGGATTTTCTCTAAAAACAGTATTGTCATCTACTATTTCCCATGGAAAAGGCCGGAGGTGTTTGAACAACTTAGGCATGTATTCCCTTGGGCCCCTTTAACTTTGGCCTGATAAGTTCTAGCAGCACAAAGAGCAGGAGGAGGAAAGGGAAAGAAAAGGGGATAATCTGCTTTGGCTGCTGCTGTCTCTGCTCTCTTTGCATTTCCTTTTCCCTTCCCAGGAACTCAGGCCACCCTGGCCTGCATTCAGTTCCCCAAACAGACCAACCTTTCCCCCTAAAGGCCTCTGGCCTGCCACACTGCCTCCACTTCTCACCAGGGCAGGCTGCTCTTGCAGCTTAAATGACACCCCCTCAGTGGGCTTTCCTGACCCTTGGCTAAAGTGACACTTCAGATGTGTGCACACACTTAGGCCTCTGTCTCTAACAAGGGGCCCATCCGGCAGTGTGTAGTTACATCTGCTCTTTCCCCAGGAGACTGCATGCTCCAGGAAGTCGGCCCCACAAGGCTGGTGGTCTCCAGGGTCTCTCTCCTTTGGTGCTTGGCAGGGAGTAGGTACTCGGTGACTGTTTCAACTGGTCATTTAGGACCTGGCATTAGACTTCAGCTGGAGTGTGGAAAGTCTGCATTCCTGTTCTGATTGGTATCATACTTCTATTAGGCCTTCTGCCCACTTTTTGATTGGGTGGTTTTTCTGATATTGAGCTGTATGAGTTCTTATATATTTTGAAGATTAATCCTGGAGTTTATCCTAGGGATGCAGAGATTCTTCATTATGCACAAATCAATCAGTGTGATACACCAGATTAACAAAATTGAAAAATAAAAACCATATGATCATCTCAGTAGATGCAGAGAAAGCTTTCAACAGAATTCCAACATTCATTTATGATAAAAACTCCAGAAAATCGGCATAGAAGGAACATACCTCAACATAATAAAGGCCATGTATGACAAACCCATAGCAAACATTATTCTCAATGGTAAGAAACTGAAAGCATTTCCTCTCACAGGAGTAAGACAAGGGTGCCCACTCTCACCATTATTATTCAGTATAGTTTTGAAAGTCCTTGCCATGCCATTCAGAGAAGAAAAAGAAAAGGAATCCAGATTGGAAAAGAAAAAGTAAAACTCACTATGTGCAGATGATGTGATACTATACATAGAAAACCCTAAAAATGCCACCAAAAAACCACTAGAGCTAATCATTGAATTTAGTAAAGTTGGACGATATAAAATTAATACACAGAAATCCCTTACTTTTGTATATAGTAACAATGAAAAATCAGGGAAATGAAGGAAACAATCCCATTCACCATTGCAACTGAATGAATAAAATACCTAGGAATAAACCTACCTAAAGAGACAACAGACCTGTATGCAGAAGACTGTAAGACACTGATAAAAGAAATCAAAGACTATAATCAGAGAGATATGCCATGTTCTTGGATTGAATCAATATTGTCAAAATGACTACACAGAGCAATCTATAAATTCAATGCAGGCCCTATCAAATTACCAATTGTATTTTTCACAGAACTATAAAAAATTCACAATTTGTATGGAAACACAGAATACCCTGAAAAACCAAAAGCAATTTTGAGAAAGAAAAATGGAACTAGAGGGATCAACCTTCCTGATTTCAGACTATACTACAAAACTACAGTTATCAAGACAATATTGTACTTGCACAAAAACAGAAATGTAGACCAATGGAACAAGATAGAAAGCCTGGGGATAAATCCCCACACCTATGGGCACCTTATTTTTGACAAAGGAGGCAAAAATATACAATAAAGAAAAGAGCCTCTTCAATAAGTGGTGCTGGGAAAACCGGACAGCTACATGTAAGAGAATGAAATTAGAACACTTCCTAACACCATACACAAAAATAAACTCAAAATGGGTTAAAGACCTAAAAGACCAGAAACTGTATAAAACTCTTAGAGGAAAACATAGGCAAAACACACTGACATAAATCACAGCAAGATTCTCTGTGACCCACCTCCTAGAGTAATGGGATAACAACAAAAAAAAGGACCTAATTATACTTAAAAGCTTTTGCACAATGAAGGAAACTAATCAAGGTGAAAAGACAGCCGTCAGAATGGGAGAAAATAGTAGTAAATGAAGCAACTGACAAAGGATTAATCTCTAAAATATACAAGCAGCTCAGGCAACTCAATACCAGGAAGACAAAACAACGCTATCAAAAAGTGGGCAGAAGGCCTAAACAGTTCTGCAAAGAAGACTTACAGATGGTAATAAACACATGAAAAGATGCTCAACGTTGCTCATCATTAGAGAAATGCAAATCAAAACACAGTGAGGTATCATCTCATACCTGTCAGAATGGCCATCATTGAAAAGTCTGCGAACAATAAATAGAGGATGTGGAGAAAAGGGAACCCTCTTGCACTGTTGGTGGGAATGTAAATTGATACTAGCTGTTTTGGAGAACAGTATGCAGATTCCTTAAAAAACTAACTGGTATTAAGTTAAAAGTGGAAATTCTTTCTCCCTCTCCCAACTGTAAGTAGCAAGAACTTTATGTAGTTTTGAAAGTTTGGGGTTTGGGATATTATGTTTTGTTGTTTGGTTTAGGGTTTTTTTATTATTGTTGGTCAGTGGTGTTCTAAAACTTTCCTTATTTGGGGCCCTGCAAAATGTTTCCTGTGAAAACCACCTGCAAAGATGCATCAGCTAATGAAAATCACATTGTGAATCATGAGCTTTAACTACAACATGTGGTAAGGTCATAGATTCATGCCTTCCTGTCATCTTCCCTTACCCGGCAGAGGGTATCTGGGAACTCTGCCTTCCATGAAGCAGCGTGCGCTAGAAGTGTCGTCTTTTCTGTTAAGTGAAATGATAACCCAAGGGTTCTCCAGAATCTCCAAATGCTAGCCTTGGGTCCTTCTTTTTTTTTTTTTTAAGATTTTTATTTTCTTTTTAATGTATTATTTATGTATTTTTATTTTTTGGCTGCATGCCACGCCAGATCTTTGCTGACTAGGGATTGAACCCAGGCCCTTGGCAGCAAGAGAAAGATCCTTAACCACTGGACCACCAGGGAATTCCCTGGCCTTGGACCTTAACCACTGCTTCTGTGACATGGGCCGAGTGTCTGGAAAGAGTCTAAGGGGCCTTTGCATAGCAGCTGCTGGCCAGGTCTGCCTCTGCTGGTTCCTTTTGAGCAAAAAAAGAGCCCTCCATAACAGACAGCAGCAGAAAGCCATGCTGTGGGCGGGATCCTGCCAGGAGAGGACCTGGAGACTTCCCCACTATCATGCATATGCGCTCTCTTTTTTTTTTAAAGCCCTCCTGCTCCCTCTCCAGGGATTTGAGTTTGATTCTTCCCCAAAGAACAGCTAAAACAGCTTGGGAGTAGACCCAGGTGAAGGTGACATCAACTGCATTGCAGCCAGAGGCCGATTTAACAGTCCCCCAGGCAGCCATGGCTTCCCTGGTGGCTCAGAGGTTAAAGCATCTGCCTCCAGTGCGGAGACCCGGGTTCGATCCTTGGGTCGGGAAGATCCCCTGGAGAAGGAGATGGCAACCCACTCCAGTATTCTTGCCTGGAGAATCCCATGGACTGAGGAGCCTGGTGGGCTGCAGTTCACGGGGTCACAAAGAGTCGGACACGACTGAGTGACTTTACTTTTACTTTACTTTACTTTACAGGCAGCCATAGCTTTTGCTCCTTCTGTAGCCTTGTGCTTTTAACTGGAGAGCCCAGAGTTTGCCAAGGAATTTAAAGGTGCTGAATAAACTGCCATTCCGGGATTACCCCTCAGATTCTTATCACATAGGGAAGAGGTCCAAAGCCTTGTGGTTGTCCTGCTAGTTCTTAAAAATTGAGCAAATGAAGCAGATCCTAAAGTGCTCATGAGTGCCAGGGGTTGAGCTGAGTGCCTCAGGGATGTAGAACTGTTTGAGTCCAGGTCTGATCTCGAGCCATGTTCAGTTGGGAAAGACGAGAACTAATTCTTGACATCAAGAGTATATAACTATCCTAGACAATTTCTGGGTCATGAGGTATAGATTTGTGTGTAATCAGAAATGGAATCAGTCAGTTCTTTAAATAGAAGGTCATGCTGGTGATCCAGGTTTTTGCTAAGAATGGCCTTCGGAGCTTAAAGAGTATCAGCTGTCGTCTCTGCACTGTAACCTCAGTTGCCTTCCCTCAGCAGAGAAGTGTTTTCTCTAGGAAATTACAGCACTAACTTGGCAGGTGGCTTCACTGTTCAAGGGCTCCTGGTTCTGGCACGGAGATGTCCAGAGTTAAAATGGGAGCAGCTGCTGAGGAGACTTCCCTGCTTTACCTGCTGCTTCCCAAACAGAGGAATCACCTGCCATCCACTGCCTGGTTGGGTGTAGGAAGCAAGCATGTAGCATTTTAGTAAATCTCACTTTTCCCCCTTTCTCCTGTTTTTTAAAATAAGTTTTATAGAGGCGTAATTGACATCCAGGAAATATTCATATTTAATGTGTACAATTTCATAAGTTTCTCTGTGTTTCTTTGTTACTCTTTGAAACCTCCCTCTTCTTCCCATCCCTGGCAACCACTGATAGTCAGCATAGGTTAGTTTGCCTTTTCTAAAGTTTTATATAAGTGGAATCATACCGTGTGTACTGTTTTGTCTGGCTTTCAGCATAATTATTTTGAGGTTATATTGTTCCACGAGTCAGTAGTTCGTTCCTTTTTATTGCTGAATGATTTTCTGTCATATGGATATATTATCTGTTTACCAGCTGGCAGATGTTTGGATTGTTCCAGTTATTGGTTATTAGAAGTAGGTCTGCTATGAGCATTTGTGTATATGAGTATTTTTATATAGCCAAAAGCACCATTTCTCTTGTATAAATACCCAGTAGAATGACCGGGTCAAATGGGAGGTGTGTGTTTAAACTGCCAGCTGTTTTCCAAAGTGGCTCTTCTGTTTTATAGTCCCACCAGCAGTGTGTGGGGATTCCAGTTCCTCTGTATCCCTGCAAGTCCCTGCAAGTACATAATATGTTGAGTCTTTTTAGTTGTATACATTCTAATCGATAGTAGTCATACCTCCTAGTGGTTTTAATTTGCGTTTTTTAATGATTACAGTGTTGAATATATTTTCATGTACTTATTTGCCATTTTTCATCCTTTTCAGTGAAGAATGGATTCATATCTTTTCTTTTGCCCTTTTCTAATTGTTTTTTTGCTGAGTTTTTTGAGGGTTCTTTTCATATTCTGGACACAAGTCTTTTATGAGAGATATGTCCCGTAAAGATTTTCTCCCAGTTTGTGGCTTGACTTTTCATTCTTTTAAAAGTATTCTTTAAAAGTGCAGAAGTTTTCATTTTTGATGAAGTTCATTTTGTCCTTGAGTGTGCTTTTTCACTTCATATCTACGAAATTTTTGCACGACTCACAGTCACAAAGGTTATTTTCCTATGAGTTCATCTAGAAATTTTATAGGTTTAGTGTTCTTTTAGAGCCGATTTTTAGTTGACATTTGATTATGATGTGAAGTATAGGTCCAGGCTTTTACTTTTTGCCTGTGGATGTCCATTCAGTTCTTCTAAGCCCAGCATATTTTTCATTTTAGGCATTACGGTTTTCACCTCTGGAAGTTTGACTTCAATCTTATACTCCTCCTCTGCTCAGTCTAACATCTGTGTCACTTCTGGATTGGTTTCAGTTGATGATTAGTTGCATGTGGGTCATATTTTCCTGTGTCTTTGCATGCTTGGTAATCTTTGGACTGGTCATTGAAGAAGGCCATCTTGTCTCTCCTTGCTATTCTCTGGAACTCTGCGTTCAGTTGGGTATACCTTTCCGTTTCTCCCTTGCTTTTTGCTTTTCTTCTTTCCTCAGCTATTTATAAAGCTGCCTTAGACAACCACCTCAGTCTCATCACATCATGGCAAATAGAAGGGAAAAAGATGGAAGCAGTGACAGATTTCCTCTTCTTGGGTTCAGATGGTGGCTGCAGCTGTGAAATAAGAAGACGATTGCTTCTTGGAAGAACTATGACCAACCTAAATAGTATGTTAAAAAGCAAAGACATCACTTTGCCAGCAAAGGTTTTGTATATCAAGGCTATACAGTAGCCTTGATGGTCTTTTCAGTAGTTGTGTAGGTGTGAGAGTTGAACCATAAAGAAGGCTGAGTGCCGAAGAATTGATGCTTTTGAATTGGGCTGTTGGAGAAGACTCTTGAGAGTCCCTTGGACAGCAAGGAAATCAAACCAGTCAATCCTAAAGGAAATCAACCCTGAATATTCACTGGAAGGACTGATGCTGAAGCTCCAATCCTTTGACCACCTGTTGCGATGAGCTGACTCACTGGAAAAGACTTTGCCTGATGCTGGGAAAGATTGAAGGCAGAAGAGAGCGACAGAGAATGAGATGGTTGGATGGCATCATCGATTTAATGGACATGAACTTGGGCAAACTCCGGGAGATTGTGATGGACAGGGGAGGCCTGGTGTGCTACAGTCCATGGGGTTGCAAAGAGTTGGACATGACTTGGCAACCGAACCACAACCATCTTTGAATGTTAGACATTGTGAATTTTACCTTTTGGGGTGCTGGATATTTTATTCCTAAAAATCTTATGGAGCTTTTTATGGGTAAACACTTGAGTTACTTGGAAGCAGTTTGATCCTCTGCAGTCTTGCTTTTATGATTTGTTAGGTGGGTCCTCCAGAGCAGCACTCAGATGGGGGCTGATTACTCCTCACTGCTGAGGCGAGATCTTCCCAGAGATCCTATGCCGTGCCTCATGAACCATGACATTTTTCAGTTCACCTGGTGGGAACCATTACTGATCCCAGTCCTGTGTAGGCTCTGAGCACTGTTACTTGTAAACCTTTTGGATGGGTTCTTTTCCAGGCCTTGAGTGGTGTCCTCAGGCCACATGCATTGATTAGTACTGTGGTGAGTACTTATGGGGGACTCTGTAAATCTGGGGATCTTCCTTTACAGCTCTTCGCCTCCTTGGTGTGTGTCCTGTAGACTCAGTTCTGTTCTCTTCCCTCGGAAGCTCCCAAGGATATAAGCTGGGGGAACATCATAGCTCTCGCCTTGTTAGTTTTATTTCTCAGGGATCACAGGCTTTAACTGCAAAGTCCAGTGTCTTCATTGTTGTAACTGTAGTCTGGCCTCTTTTGGGTTTCATTCAGTTTCTTTTTTTTTTTTTTCTTTAGCTCCCAAGGATATAAGCTGGGGGAACATCATAGCTCTCGCCTTGTTAGTTTTATTTCTCAGGGATCACAGGCTTTAATTGCAAAGTCCAGTGTCTTCATTGTTGTAACTGTAGTCTGGCCTCTTTTGGGTTTCATTCAGTTTCTTTTTTTTTTTTTTCTTTTTCTGTGTTTGGTTTGTCTGGTGTCTTTTTGTTTCAGTTTTTGGTTGATTAGGTAGAAGGGTAAATCTGATTCTTTTCCTCCATCTTGGCCAAAACTATTAATAACTGTTTTGATAATCTTAGTTTCTCTTATATTCTGCACTCAGTACTGACAAACCTAATTCCCACTCAAGAAAGCATCATATGCACATTCATTCCTGCTTCTTAATGGACATTGCTTCCTCTTTTGCATAACCTCCTTCAGCATCCTGCAAATTACAGCCTTGGAGTTGGTTTCCTCATTTTTTATAAGCAGTCTCTGGCAGATGGATGGAAAGGCTGCTGAAAAAGAGAAAGGATTCTGAGATGCCTAGCTTCTCATTGCCTGCTCTCACCCTTGATGCTGAGTTCATTTGGGGTAGGATCAGTGTGTGAAGAGCTTGAAATGGGCTAGAGGGAACATCTGTGGTGAGTATTATGGAGAGTGGAGATCTAGTTTTCTCCCAGTTTGTCATTTATAGAAAACTATCATTTCTTTGATCAGATAGTGATTGTGTTCTAGTAAAGAGATGAGCTACATGTATACCTGAACTTGTTAGTTCTAGGGTGTTGAGTTCCTAGCTTTACAGTGACTTAACAGGTCACTTTGTATCCATCTTTGTGTCTCCCTTTCAGTCCTCAGCTCCCAGTTTCAGGCAGTATCATCACCTACTCTGCCCTAGGACATTTGTCCCTTCTCCTCCTCTGTTAGGACAGTAGTTCCTGTCCCCATGGCTCCCCATTTTCCTATTTTGTCAAAATACAGAAAGTCTGGTGACTCTGATAAAGCTGGCAATTGATCTCTGCTTCCCCATTCCACCTACCAGTGTTGACACTGGTTTTTAGGTTGGAATTTCCCTCCACCACTGAAAACATACAACAGAATTCTGTGTTTTGCTGGGTCTTTAGAGGGTTGCTTAGAACCATAGTGGTTGCCTCCCCTCCACCTCCAGTGAAATCAGTATTGTGTTAGTTACATGTCAGCAATGGGCTGGACCCTTCCAGTCTGGGATGAAGGTGTGAGTGTTTTCAAGACCTCAGTGACAGCTATCACAATTGGCTGACCCTGGCTTCTGGAGACACCAGTGTGATGGTCTTTTGTGAGCAAGGAGTTGCAGGTATCTATTGGTCCTTTGTCATGACACTCATCCGGCATTTCCATCTCTGAAATGCCCCCTTTTAGTGGAAGTTTCCAGTATGGGTTGTCTGGCTTATGAGAAACTGGAATGGTAGAATGAGAATGGTTTTTGGATTTATAGCCTAGCTTTAATGCCTTACCACATTACTTCACTTCTCTCTGCCTCAGTTACTTCTGTGAAGTGGGGACAGGAATCCTTTGCTGTGGGGAGGATTGAATAAGTTCATGTATGTAAAGTACCTTGCCCAGTCTCTGACTCAGATTAGAAGCCCACAGTTCAACCAGAGTTTTTGACAGTTTACCAGTGAAAGGTTTTTGGTGTCTTTTCCAATGTTCCTTCTCCAATACCAGCTAGTATCCTACAGTTCAATTAAGTTCTGATACTACCCACTTTCTATAAAAGATGATGAGTGAATTGAGGGAGGAATATGGCTTGCACATAGAGTGACTGCAAGCTATTGTGTGTGCTTAAAGGGCCCACAGTTGCTCTCAGTCTGGGAGGAAATCCAGAGTGCTGGGAATTCTTGCCAGGAGTATGTCTGCTTCCCCATTCTCTAAAACAAGATAGATAGCCTGCCTCTGGTATCAACTTACTGCTTTGAGTTGGGGAAGAAGATTCACTAGCCTGGAATAGAGGGACTGCCTCAGCTCCTAAGAGGCCCACTGAGGACACAGGAAATCCTAGGACACCCCACCAGGTCTTCCAGTGCTGGCCTCTAGGATAGGCACTCTCCTGCTGGCTCTCATTTCCCTCATGTCATTCCTCCTCGTTACTCATGTTACAACTGCCCTTTTCCACAGGGATGCTTGAAGATGGAAAGAAATTTGATTCCTCCCGGGACAGAAACAAGCCCTTTAAGTTTGTGCTGGGCAAGCAGGAGGTGATCCGAGGCTGGGAAGAAGGGGTTGCCCAGGTATGCTCTCTCTCTCTCTCTTTTTTTTTTTAGTGTCTACTTCTTAAATTATGTTTATGAGTAGGAAAAATTTCATTGCTAGCTCCCTCACCCAAATAGCTCCTTTTATTAATGTTTTTTGTAGAATTTCTGTAATTGCCCCCCCACCCCTTCTTTTAGACACATACACATACACTGTTCTGCTCTTTTCTTTTGCACTTAATCAATCTTTGATACTTGATATACCAGGACATAAAAGAGAAGGAAGCTCTCCTCATAGAGCTTCATAGTGTAGGCAGATCTTGGAAGTATTGCAGGCTTGGTTTCAGGCCACCACGATAAAGCAAATCTTGCAGTAAAGTGAGTCACAGGAATTTTTTGGTTTCCCAGTGCATATTAAAATTATGTTTACACTATAGTTTATTAAGTGTGCAATAGCATTATGCCTAAAAAACAATGGACAGATGATCCTTGAGCAGTGCAGGGTAGGGACACCAAACCCCACCTCCCTGCCCCCTGAACAGTTAAAAATCAGTACATAACTTTCACAGCCGGTGCTCTGTGCCTGAAGGTCCTCATCCAGGGACTCAGCCAACCATGGATCATGTAGTGTTCAGTGCTGAAAAACACTGACATGTAAGTGGACTCATGCAGTTCAAACCTGTGTTCAAGGATCGACTGTATGTGCCTTAATTAAAAAAATACTTTATTGCTAAAAATGCTAACATCTGAGCCTTCACCGAGTCATAATCTTTTTGTGGTAACAAATCAAAGACCGCATATTGCTATACAAATGTAGTGATGAAAAGGTTCAAAATACTGCGTGAATTACCAAAACGTGACACACAGACATGAGGTGAGCAAATGCTGAGGGGAAAAGGCACAGGTAAGCTTATTCCACCCAGGATTGCCACAAACCTTCAATTTGTGAAAGACATAGTGTCTGTGAAACACAGTAAAAGGAGCTTATGTCTGTATCCCCTTAGGTGAGTGTACTACAGTTGATTTGACCAGGACACTCGGCCATTTGGGTCATTCCCAGTATTTCAGTATTATAAACAACACTGCAGTGATTAATCTTGAATGGACTTTATTTTACATTTGTGCAGGGGTTCCCACAGGCAGATTCTTGGAAGTAGACCGAGTGGTTCAGTAGCTGTGTGCACTGGATTTTGACATATTGCCATGTTGCCATCTGTAGGGATTACACTGAATTGCCACCAGTGGGCTATGAAGGTTCCTGCTCCTCCCAGCCCTTCCAGCACAGTGTGTTGTTAAAAACTTTTGGCTTCAGGACACAATGAGTGAAAAACATTAACTTGGTATGGTTTTAATTTGTATTTGTCTTATTATTGACCATGTTGTGTCAGACCACTTCTGAGAGGTCAGGCTCACAGAGAAAGTCATTTTGTTTGTCTTAAGTCTATTTCTTCACTTCTCCCCTCCCCATTTGTGTAAACAGCTTTTGTTCTGCCAACTCTGTGAAATTCCCAGTAGACAATAAGGGATCCAGGGTTGCCAAATTTCAGTTGGATTTTATCCTTGCACCGAGCCCAGGAATTTTTTTCTTGGCACTAACCAGGTAAAGGGATGTTTATTGTGGCCTACAACCCAGGGAGCTTTATAATCAGGCCCGGCCATAGTGGATAATTAGTCTTATTTCCTCTCACCAAAGAGAAGTGGAGATTTAACCAATGTAGATAGAGGGATTTCTGTTTTTCTGTTTTTCAGAATACACTTTACATCCTCTATAAAATATCACTGATTTATCTCCAAATAAACTGCTTAAACTTTCAGAAACTGCCTTTCTTAGGTGTCTAGATTTTTGTTCCTTCCTGGCTGGGAGTCGGCAGTAGAAAATGGAGAGGATCTTTGTGGCTTACTTACTTTTGGAAACATTTCCAGCTGTAGCTTTCTGTCCTGTCTCCCACCCCAGACGTCTGGTAGGTTCTTGGGTCTGTAGCTCGCCCCCCATCTCCCATGCCAACCGTTGTCCACCCCATGGCTCACCTTCTGTGGCTGTTCCAGCACTGGAACAATCATTGTGTTGCGTGTCCCAGGAGCCATCGCTGCCACTGCGCGAGTGTTTTCAGCCTACTTCCCTTCTCAGACTGGTAAGGCCTGATGATGTGTTCGGGAGATGCCCAGTCTCCCCCTGCAGCCAGGCTGCTTTGAGTCGGTCACAGTGGTGTTGCTTGTGGGAAGTCTGGGTGGTCTGAGACCTGCATAGAGCATGAACTCCTCCATGTAATATTTCTTCAGGACATGCATTAAAGGCACAGGAAGAAGGGTTGTCTTTTGCCCCTTCTCTTGTTCTTTTGATATTGTTCCAGTTTTCTCTGCTTATAGGTCTTCAGTCCTGGCACCGATACTATTTGGCAACTTGCTTTCTTCATCTAACCATGTGTCTTGTACATCTTTCCATGTTAGTATAGTTAAGGCCACTGTTTTCTTTCTAGAGGCCAAGAAGAATGGTACAGCTGCACTGTGAAACCACACCCCTTGCAGTGGGCATTTGAGTTGCTAGCAGATTCTAGAAGTGAAATTGCTGGGTAAAAGGATATCATTGCATTGAATTTTATTAGATTAAGCCATATGCTTTCAACTGTCCTTGCCGCTTTGGTCCAACATGTCCCAGTTTCTGAAGGGTACTGTAGGAAAGAAGCCTGTAGCTTTCTTTTCAGTCACCATCACTTGAACTGGGTCAGAGAGCCAGGCGTGCACACGTGGAGAGGTACGTGTGTAGTTGGAGAGGCATCCGAAGGAAAGGAAGCCACAAAGATCCTCTGTTTTGTACTGCCAACTTCTAGCCAGGCAGGAGCAAAAATCTAGACCCCTGGGAAAGGCAGTTTCTGAAAGTTAAGCCATTTGTTGCTGCTGCTGCTGCTAAGTCGCTTTAGTTGTGTCTGACTCTGTGCGACCCCATAGATGGCAGCCCACCAGGCTCCCCCGTCCCTGCGATTCTCCAGGCAAGAACACTGGAGTGGGTTGCCATTTCCTTCTCCAATGTATGAAGGTGAAAAGTGAAAGTGAAGTCGCTCACTCGTGTCCAACTTTTAGTGACCCCATGGACTGCAGCCTACCAGGCTCCTCTGTCCATGGGATTTTCCAGGCAGGAGTCCTGAAGTGGGGTGCCATTGCCTTCTCCGGTTAAGCCATTTATTTGGAGATAAATCACTGATCTTTTACAAAGGATGTAGAGTAAAGCATATTCTGAAAAAGAAACAGAAATCCCTCTATCCACACTGGTTAAACCTCCAGTTCTATTTGGTGAGAGGAAATAGACATGGAGACTTAAAAGAGATAGGTAAAGAGTGGGGATAAAGCAGAGAGCCTGCTCATTGTTCGGAAAATAAGACATTTTGTATTTGATGAGAAAATGAAAAAGCTACAAATACATTTTAAAAAGTGAAAATTTTCCCGCCACCCTCTGCTCTCCCCATAGAAAAGTGCTAGTACTATTTGTGCTCTTCCAAAAATGTTTTCATGTTTATACAGGCAGGTACAACTATGTATAAATACTTTTCTTTTTTGTATAATTGGTAGTATGCTATTTTCATACAATTGGTACATGGTACTTGGTACCCCCAGAAAATCTTATTGCTTTACTTTTTCTACATTTCTGAGTATAAATATAGAGATTGCAGAAAAGTAGCCTGCCTTAAATATTACTTTCTGTATGCTTTCTTCTAAAGTAAAGTTTTGTTCAAAGCACTCCTTTTGCAGTAATATAGATGCTTCCAGTGACAAGCCACTGGAGGGCTTAGGTGATGACATGTCTATAGGGTTGGCTGCCCAGAGTCGGATTAGTGGGACTGGGACAGAAGGATTGAGAGCCTAGTGATTCTGGGAGTCAAGAGGGATTTTTTATCAGTTATCGGGTCCTTGGAGCCAGATGGAGGGCTCATTCAACTATCTGCCTGCCTCCACGTCCTCCCAGAGGGTGCCCGGTGCCCAGGCAGCCATACAGTCAACCAGAATGTCCTAGTCACACCATCCTGGCCAAGGAGCACCCAGTCAGCAGCTCTGCTTCCTAAGGGAACAGCTGGGGAGCGCATTCAGCACTGCCGTTCTTCCTTGCTCTTTTCACAGATGAGCGTGGGCCAGAGAGCCAAGCTGACTATCTCCCCAGACTATGCCTATGGTGCCACCGGGCACCCAGGCATCATCCCACCAAATGCCACTCTCATCTTTGACGTGGAACTTCTAAAACTGGAATGACAGGAGTGGCCTCCTCCCTGAGCTCCCCATTCTTGGGTAAGGAACTTAATGCTAAAGAACCTTCCTCTAACTACCTTTGCTCCTCCCGAGTCATGCCCAGTGCTTGATGGGCATCAGAAAGAACCTTGGTGCCTCGGGATGTTTTCCTTTATATTCTTCCTCCGTCAGCCATACTTTCAGTTTTGTTACAAGTTTATGCCTTGGAAAGGGACGGCATGTGCTCTTGAAAGAACTCTGGGGGACAGGGTAGCTGATGGTAGCTGTTTAAGTGAAGTATTTTGATATGTAGCTTATAAACTAAAACTGGGTTGGGAACTGGAAAATAGACCAAATTTTTAGTGCCAGCATTTCAGTTCTTTAGAAATAAGATTGGTGATGACTTTGCTTGCCCTGCTGAGTTTGTGCAGCTCCCTCATTCATACATCCTCTCAGTGCCTGTTAGAAAGGTATGAATGGGACATTACCACTTGGGCCACCTGCCTCAGGTAGCAAGCCCAGGACACGCAAGGACAGTAGGCCAGCTTGTTATCAGTGGGTTTAAAGATGAGGCCCAGGATGCTTATGAAGTATGAAGGATGTTCTCAGACAATCTTGGAGAGGATCTTAGGGACCTGAGTGAGCCTTTCTGTCCAACAAGTAAGGAGACCGAGGCCCAGAGAAAGAGGCCTTACTCAGGGTCACATCCAGACAGAGAGATTAGGACAGAACCCTTTTCCTACTTTCCCTTCCTGGACTTGCTTTCCTTCCTCTTCCCTTATTTCTAGGTAAGCCAACTCAATATTCTAATAGCATATTACTTTTCATATGAGTAGTAGAATCATAAAACATGTGAATGCTGACATCTTTCCACATGACCTCATGCATGCATGCATGCTAAGTCACTTCATTCGTGTCCAACTCTGCGACCCTATGGACCATAGCCCGCTAAGCTCCTCTGTCCAGGGGATTCTGTAGACAAGAATACTGGAGTGGGTTGCCGTGCCTTCCTCCTCCATGTGACCCCAGATCTCTGCATTTGTTCCCCTCCTGCTCCTAGAACCAGAAGGCCATAGCCAGGTGAAAACAGTAGTAAGTGGCTGCCAGCGTGTTATGGAGTACTTTGTCTTGAGGTAGAGGAGCTTTTTTTTTTCGTAGGTATTTCCTCTCAGTGGTTTGATCCCTAAACACCTGGGTCATCCGTGCCTGGTCAGGTTTGAGGACTCCGGCTTTTTCACTTGTCATTCCTTCCAGGAGGAAACCCTGACACTTGATAGAGCTTGTCCCTGCCCTAGAAGACTGAGTCCTTTGAACATAAATGTACCAAAGGGAGCCCTGGAGTTATCCTGATTTGGGAACAGGCTTTCTGTAAATCTGGAAGGACAGGAAAGGGGAGGAGGGGAGAGAGGGCTGAATGGCTATGATTCACCCTGGCCTCAACCTCCCCCCCACACTGCCATAGAACAGTTCAGAGCTTCTTGCAAAGGTCTTGAGGGAAAGCTCAAGGGCAGACCGAAAAAGTCAAGTTTGAGTGAGTGAACTGTAGATATTTTCTCAACCCGTTTGACACGAGGAAAAACTGGCTTAGGGCTGTGCGTGTTAAAAGTCTCTGGGAAGCTTTAAGACTCTTGATGCCCAGGCCACCCCCAGACCAGTTAACTGCTGTCACTGGATGTGGGGTCCAAGCCTTGAGGTTTTTTTAAAGCCCCCAGGTTGGAGACGCATTGATAATGGGGATCTGAATTGTCAGCCATATTGATAGGCTCTGCCCCTCCTGCTGTCCTCAGCAACATAGATGTAACCTTAGGTTTGAAAAACACCACTAAGGTGTGCAGGAAGGAGGCTGCTCACCTGGGAACCTAGCCCGAGCCCAGCAGGTCCTTCCCAGCTGGAGCAGAGGGGCGAGGGCAGATCCGACCTCACAGCTGTTGGGGAAGGGACATGGTGTGGCAACAGCCTGTGGCAGTCCCTTCCCCACACAGAAAGCATCGAGCTGCTGGGACTTATGGATTTTCTGTCCCCAACAGATGTGCCACAGAAGGATCTGGCGCCACCAGACGCACACAGCGAGTCCGGGTGGAGCTCTTCCCGACGTTCCACTACACTCTTTGTATAAGCATCTTCCCAGACTGAATGTGTTCTGCCACCGGCTTTGCTCTTCCCTTTCTCCTCGTATGTGTGTTGACCTGAACTATATGCCATAAACCTCGAATTACTCAGTTTGTTTTTGTTTTGGGGTGAAGATTGAGTTTCAGTCCTTTGGATCTAGGTTTCCAGTTAAGTATTAGTCAAGTATTAACAGCACAAGTAATGGGTTAACTTTAGACTAGGAATTGGTGTTGGGGGGGGGAGGGTGCAAGAATCTTTATTTTATTTTATTTTTTTGGATAAAAGTTTTATCTATTATATATTAAACGTTCTTGCTGCTGCGCTGCAAAGCCATAGCAGATTCGAGGCGCTTTTGAGGGCCGAATTACTCTCCAAGTTGAGAGATGTCCTCGGGTTGAATTGAAAGCCCTACCCAAAACTGCAGTGGGAAGGGGGAGAGCCTTTGCCTCCACTGCCCCACCCTCACCCTCCTCGTAGACCCTCTGCCTTTTGAAAGCAGATCGTTTTCACTGAGATGTTGGACATTGCAGATGTCTGTTCCCCAGGCCAACAGGGACCTCTGAAACCTTCATGGCCTGGCCTTTTTTTTTTTTCATCCTGTGGTTTTTCTAATGGATATCCAGGATTTTTGTAATCGCGTAGCTATCCAAGCTCTACTTCCTAAATTTTAAGAACTTTAATCGAAAGTTAAATCGAAGGTGCTGTTTGTAGACACTTAACACCCATGAAAGCCCAGCCATCATGACAAATCCTTGAATGTTGTCTTAAGAAAATGATGCTGGTCATCACAGCTTCAGCATCTCCTGTTTTTTGATGCTCAGCTCCCCCTGCTGATCTCAGAGTTTCCTGGCTTCTCCTTGCCCCCTCTCACCCCTTTGCTGTCCTGTGTAGTGATTTGGTGAGAGAAATTGCTGCCTACTCCCCCAGCCTACCCCCACCCCCTGCACTACACATGAGTTTCAAGTTTTATTATTGCAATAAAAGTGCTTTATGCTGGCTTTTCTCAGCTCTGTGTGATGGTGGTTACTTTCAGGCACCTTCCCCTGCCCTTTTGTGTGAGAGAATGGGGTTGGGGGTATGACGGTGGGGGTGTAGTGTCGGAAGCTATGTCTTAGCAGAACTGCAGCAGAAACATCCTGCCCCAGTGGTCTTGGCGGGGGTGGGAAGGAGTGGGCAGTAGATTTGCATCTTCACCGTGGAGTGAACTGTGTGGAGGTGAGGCTGAGATGGTCAGGGAGCCTCCCCCTCGCCCATCATCAGAAGTTCATTAAAAGTGAAGTCTGGGTAGAGCTCTGTGCTGGGTTTCCTGGGGTTGCCAAGAAGTCGGGAATGTGCCAACAGGTGAACTGAGCCACAACCCTTTTGGAGATGTGCTGCCAGCAAATGGATGAAATGTTGCAAAGGGGAGACTTGGGTTTTAAGCAGGTGTTCCTTGGTGAAACCTGGTGTGGAGGTTTTTGTCAAGTGGACAGTTTGAGTGCTTGCAGTAGCTTCCCTGGCCATACCCTGTATATGCTAAGTAATATTCCCCTCCTCCCCTGTCATGGACATCAAAAATTGTGGTGTCCCACTCCTTTTTAGACACCTTCCAAAATTCCCCTGGTTAAGAGCCTTTGATTTTAAATAGGTGGTTGAAGGACTTGCTTAATGATTTTTCAGATCCATCCAGCCATCCATTTATTAATTTATCTGTTTGTTTGTTAGTTTGACCACACCACATGGCTTACGGGAGTTTAGTTCCCCAACCAGGAATCAAACCTGGGCCCTTGGCAGAGAGAGAGCAGAGTCCTAACCATTGGCCTGCCAAAGAATTCCCACCCTTTATTAATTTAAATCACCAGAATATTATTTCAGGGTTATGTCTTCTATCCCCCATAGTTCTTTTATTAAAAAGCCAAACAACAAAAGATTTTTATCGTGAACACCCATATACCCACCGCCTAGATTCTACCATGAACATGTTACTGTATACCTATTTATCATTTATTTACTTACCTGTCCCTTTAGTCATGTTTCAGAATAAATGGCAAACATCACTGCAGTATCCCCTCGATATTAGGATTTAGTATTTGTTTACACTTAAAAACCTATCAAAATATAGAGTATCACTCTCAGAAAGTTCCCCTGTGCCCTTTCCTCGTCAGTCCCCATCCCACCCCCAGAGGCAACAATTGTTTAAATTTTTTCTGCTAGAGTGTTGCCTGTTGCAGAGTTTAATTTCAGTATCATCTTAGGCTATATCTCCTTGAACTCAGACACATCGGGAAACTTTAGTTCTCATTGTACTTCACGATGAAAGAAATCCTCTGGATTGGGGTCAGTTACCCATGACAGGCAGGAGAACCATGGATGCCAAAGATGTCCACATTCTGATTCCCAGAGCTCATGAGTACCTTAAGTGGCAAAAGGGATTTTGCAGATGTGGTTACAGGAGGGACCTAGATGTGGGGAGATTGTCCTGTATTGTGTAGGAGGATCCAGAGTAATCACATGGGTCCTTAAATGAGTCAGAGATCTGAGAACAAAGACATCTGAAGATACTGCACTGCTGGCTTTGAAGATGTAGGCAGGGACCACAAGCTGAGAAATGGCCGTGGGCTCTAGGAGCTGGAAAAGGTGAGAAAATCCTCCCCAGGGCTTGAAGGAACCAACCCCGCCAACAGTTGGTTTTAGTCCTGTGAGACCCATTTTGGACTTCTGACCTCTAGAGCAGTAAGATGATAAATCTGTGTTATTGTAAGCCAAATCTGTGTTATTTTAAGCCACTAAATTTGTGGCAGTTTGTTACAGTGGCAATTTGAGCAAGAAAAAACTCACACAGGATCTTTGTTTCTTTTAATGTGTAGCAGAGAACAAAATAACAAGAAGTGAAGAGTTTTAAAAAATCTCCCAAGATTCTACAACTCTTAACAAATCAGGTTTCAGTTCTTGCCCCTCTATTTCCCTAGGGACTTGTCATTTTGAGTTTTAATTACAACCTACCCCAGTACTCTTGCCTGGAAAATCAATGGATGGAGTAGCCTGGTGGGCTGCAGTCCATGGGGTCGCTAACAGTCGACAGACTGAGCGACTTCACTTTCACTTTTCTCTTTCATGCATTGGAGAAGGAAATGGCAACCCACTCCAGTATTCTTGCCTGGAGAATCCCAGGGATGGGGGAGCCTGGTGGGCTGCCGTCTATGGGGTCACACAGAGTCGGACACGACTGAAGTGACTTAGCAGCAGCAGCAGCAGCACAAATTTTGCATTCTGATTTTTTTCCCTACTGAATGTTTTTGATCAGGAATATGTGTCCATGTTGCTACAAAGTCTTTGTAACTATTTTAAGAGGGCTGTAAATAAAATCAAATGACTATACTAAGTTTAACCACCTTGGAGTTTGNGCTTTGTCTCACAGTAAACACGAATGCACCCCTCTGACTTAACGTTAGTTTAAACCTCAGTTTTGAAAAACTGGATGAAACCCCAGCAGACCAGACTCATGACTCCTAAAGTCTCCTGGCTTGCAAATTCAACCAGTTAAGGCTTCATACCCACCAAAAACAAATTTTAAATGAATGTAAATCCAAATGTCAATATTTGGTTCCAAAATCTACTTAATATCCCATTCTCCTGTCTCTTATACACATCTTATGGCTCTGAACACCCCCAAATCTCAACCTGAAGCAAAATGTCCAGAGAATAATCGAATTACATAGAAGAAGTCCTTTTCCTATATTTGTGCTTTGGAAAATAATATTTAGACTAATTCTAAAACTAGGTATTTTCTTCAGAATGGTTACATGAGTCCCTTAGAGAACTGAATTTCCTCAGGACCCATAGAACTCAGGTCTATGGAGCATTCTATAGTCTATGGATAAAATTAGAAAAAAGCTGTTAGGACCTCCCTGGGGGTACAGTGCATTGAAATCTGCCTGCTAACACAGGAGACACGGGTTCGATCCCTGATCCAGGAAGATTCCATACGCGGTAGAGCAACCAAGCCACCACTGTTGAGCCTGTGCGCCAGAGCCCGCGAGCCGCAAGTGCGGAGCCCGAGTGCTTCAGCTGCTGAAGCCTGAGAGCCTAGAGCCTGTGCTCTGCAAGAGAAGCCAGGGTACCACAGCTGGAGCGCAGCCCCCACCCACCGCGAACAGACAGACGCCCAGGCAGCCACGAAGACCCAGCGCAGTCATAAGCAAATAAATAAAATCAAACAGAAAAGCAGCTGGGACAGAGATGATCAGGGGGTATTACCTTTCTCCCTTTCGAGTAGTCTAGAATGTACTTAGATCTCCGTTAGACTCCAGCAATCTCATAGACTATTGTTACTGTTAATGTTACAGGCTTAATTGTGTTCACCACCCCCCGCCCCCCGCCGAAATCCATGTGTTGAAGCTCTAATCTTCCTGGTGTCCTTATGAGAAGAGTAGATTTGGACACACAAAGAGAGACCTGAGAGATGCACGCCCCAAGGAGAGATCGTGGGAGGACACAGGGAGAAGGAAGCCATCTGCAAGTTGAGAGAGCAGCCTTAGAAGTCAGACCTGCCAACGTTCTGTCCACCTTGGACTTCTGGCCTCCAGGATTGTGAGAAAATAACTTTCTGTTGTTCAAGTCACCCAGTCTGTGGTATTTGGTTATGGCAGCCAGAGCAGGCTAACACAATTAGTATTATAGAAGGTCACTGAACTGTTAAGAGAACAGTGGCAGAAAATGGGGTCCTATCCCATCTTTAGACAATCATTGCATAATCTGCAGCAAGTCACTTGATGTCTCTCTGCATTTTCCACCTCTCTCCTCCAGGGTCGTAAGGATTAACTGAGATAAAGTCTGTAAAGACCCTATCAATAACAGGGGTCCTCTAAGCATCCTTCACTTCTCTGTCTAGATAGCAGCTTTCTCCTAATTCAGGGGAGTGGATGGGCTGAGCAGTGTCCGCACACCTTTTCAGCTCTGAACTTTCGCAGCTCTACTCTTGCCTGGAAAATCCAATGGACGGAGTAGCCTGGTGGGCTGCAGTCCATGGGGTCGCTAACAGTCGACAGACTGAGCGACTTCACTTTCACTTTTCNGGGGAAGGCAATGGCACCCCACCCCAGTACTCTTGCCTGGAAAATCCAATGGACGGAGTAGCCTGGTGGGCTGCAGTCCATGGGGTCGCTAACAGTCGGACAGACTGAGCGACTTCACTTTCACTTTTCTCTTTCATGCACTGGAGAAGGAAATGGCAACCCACTCCAGTATTCTTGCCTGGAGAATCCCAGGGATGAGGGAGCCTGGTGGGCTGCCGTCTATGGGGTCACACAGAGTCGGACACAACTGAAGTGACTTAGCAGCAGTAGCAGCAGCAACAGAAGTCTCATGACCCAAAGTATTTTCAAAGTCCTTCCCCTCGCTTTGTCTCACAGTAAACACGAATGCACCCCTCTGACTTAACGTTAGTTTAAACCTCAGTTTTGAAAAACTGGATGAAACCCCAGCAGACCAGACTCATGACTCCTAAAGTCTCCTGGCTTGCAAATTCAACCAGTTAAGGCTTCATACCCACCAAAAACAAATTTTAAATGAATGTAAATCCAAATGTCAATATTTGGTTCCAAAATCTACTTAATATCCCATTCTCTGTCCCCACAGCACCTGGCTGAGCAATCCGTTTGCCCTCTTCTTGATGGATCAAAAGACACTTATAAAATAAAAGTTTCTCATCGTGTGGCTAAAAATGAAAATAAAATTTCTTTTCGTTTGCTTTCTGTTTCATCACAAAATCCAGTATTCTTGTAGGTCTGAAGTCTCTCCATTCCCGGCAGGGGATTGTAAGAGAAGGGCAAATACCGACAAGTTCCTCTTTTTCTTCAAAGCATAATAAGGATGGTTTGGACACAGTATGAACTTCCAGTTCAAAAAGAGAGGATGAGTGTAAGTACAAGTGAAATGAGTGTAAAAGAGGCAAAGCTGGAAATTCACATCAGGGAAGGAATTACTCATTTTTTCCCTGTTTATTCACAAAATGTGAGTCCTGTTGCTGTTAGTTTATTATTCTATAGCTTAAAATGAAAACAGTGTGTTTTGAACATTTAATGTACATTAATTTTTATTGTTAACCAAGACAGAAAGCAAGATAAATGAAATGAGCTGATTTAGTTAGTTAGAGTTTATTGCTACCACAGCCAAAGTCGTCCTTATCATCTATCCCTTGGGTGCCAGAGTGTGTGTGTGCTAAGTCGCTTCAGTTGTGTCCAACTCTGTGTGACCCAATGGACTGCAGCCTGCCGGGCTCCTCTGTCCATAGGCTTCTCCAGGCAAGAGTACTGGAGTGGGTTTCTATGCCCACCTCCAGGGGATCCTCCTGACCCAGGGATCGAGCCCGTGTCTCTCCTGTCTCCTGCACTGGCAGGCGGCTTCTTTACCACCAGCGCCCCCTGAGAAGCCCTCGGATTCCAGGAGACTTTAGCAAATGCATACTTTTTGTCACCAGAGTCCTGAGCAGGTAACACAGGGCAAATGGACCACCACTGTTGATCCATCCCATGATGGTATCAGGGCATCCTCCTGACTCTGAAGAGCCACTGGCTCCCACTTGTACATACACGTTTAGAGCTTGTAACCACAAGTTCCAGGAGGCAGGTTTACACCAGGCTTCAGGAATGGAGAAATTTCCCCCAGCAGTTGTCTTTAGAATGCCGTTCTTGCATACTGTTTCCCCAACCTTGGCACAATCAGGAACTTTTTATGTTACAAAACTTATTTCAGAAAGAGCTTTCTGACATTAACTTATCTGATATAGAGGGACATTGAAGTTTTACCCTAAATAAATTCAACATTCTTGGTTTTCTATGGGATTAACAACAGTGTTTCCCAACTTGTGAGAAGGGTTTCTATGAAGTGAGACCAGGGGCTGTGCTATCAGCCTGGATTTCTGAACTTTTAATGAAATCCATCTGTAAGTGTATGTTCACAGAGAAAAACTATAAAGATAGGCACCAACAATATTAACAGTACTTATCTCTCGGGCATAATTTTAAATTTATTCTTTTGTTTATCCATATATTCTGATTTTCTTTAACAAACACCTATTACTTTTATAATAATAAATGATGTAAAACAGGATAGAAAGAGGGAATGTGGAAATGTGATTGTAGTGGGCCATAAAAGAGGGAATGTGGAAATGTGATTGTAGTGGGCCATTCAGATATTAATGTATCAAGTCTTAATCCCTGGAATCTGTAAATGTTGTATCTTTGTAGGTATGGTTAAGGCTCCTGAGATGGGGGGATAACCCTGGGTTATCTGGGTAAGCATTAAATGCAATAAAAAAAAGTGTCCACATAAAAGAGAGGCAGAAGGAGATTCAAAACAGACAGAAAAGGAAAAGACAGTGTGGCCATGGAGACAGCCACTGGACCGGCTGTGAGTCAAGGGATGCTGGCAGCTACCCGAAGCTGCAGCTGCGGCTGCTGCTGCTAAGTCGCTTCAGGCACGTCCGACTCTGTGCGACCCCATGGACGGCAGCCCACCAGGCTCCCCCGTCCCTGGGATTCTCCAGGCAAGAACACTGGAGTGGGTTGCCATTTCCTTCTCCAATGTGTGAGAGTGAAAAGTGAAAGGGAAGTCACTCAGTCCTGCCTGCCTCTTAGCGACCCCATGGACTGCAGCCTACCAGACTCCTCCGTCCATGGGATTTTCCAGGCAAGAGTACTGGAGTGGGGTGCCATTGCTTTCTCTGACCTGAAGCTAGAGGAGGCAAAAAAAAAAAAAAAGGATTTTCCTCTAGAGCCTCTGGAGGGAGTGTGGTCCTGCTGACAACTTGGTATCAGCCCAGTGATGCCAATTTGCGATATCTGGCCTCCAGAGTGTGAGAGAGTAAATTTCTGTTGTTTTGAGCCACCTAGCATGTGGTATGTTGTTACAGCAGCTACAGGAGACTAATGCTGTAGTGTATCATGAGAAAATGAGCAAAATGATATCCACCTTCATTCAAGCACATCCTCCATATGGCCTCATCACTTTCCTTTGCAAACAGATTTGCAGTCAGGTGTTTTCAATATATTCAGAATGGATGCTCTGCTGTGCTCACTCAGCTGTGTTCGACTCTTTGTGACTCCATGGACTGTAGCCTGCCAGTCTCCTCTGTCCATGGAATTTTCCAGGAAGAATACTGGAGTGGGTTGCCATTTCCTATTCCAAGGGATCTTCTCAGCCCAGAGATCAAACCCCATCTCTTGCATCTCCTACACTGGCAGATAAATTCTTTGCCGTTGTGCCACCTGGGAAGCTCAGTTTTAGAATGGATGATATACTAGAAATTTTGACATCCTGAATAAGTTCCAAGAGCTATGTCCCTTGCCATTTTACTTTTCTTCCCAGTCTCTTCCCAACCTTTACTCTTCCGGGCAGTGTGGCAAAATGGAAATGCCCAGGGATCTGGAGCTAAGACCTAAATTCAAGTGTGGGTTTCATCTTGCTTCTTAGCAGTAAAATGGTGGCTAGCAAGCTTGCTTCAGGATTTTTTGAAAATCATCTGAGTTACTGTATCTGAAAGTACCACCTGCGTGCTATTCTGTGACTTTAAACATTTATAGACACTCATGCCTTTTACTCTCAATATAATGGAAAAGGAGAAGTAAAGTCACAATACTTTTCTCCCTGGGGGCCTGCAACTCATAATTCTAATTGTTCTAGAATTTTGGTAGTCTTCTTGCCCAGAAAGTCAGTGGCAGGGGAAGTTACTGGGCCAATTCATGTTTGGTAACTTCCTTGTATACCTTAAAAAAGAGAGTCAAAACTTCTTGGCTAACTCCTTTAGGAAGTAGGGGTATATTGTGTCTATTATTCTCTGTTTTATATATATACATAAAATATTTTTTAAAAATCTATAATTCCCCATCCTTTCTCCTTACAATTGGCCTAATAATTCAGATACAGTAATATAAGAGAGGTTTTAGTGAGAGAAACTAAATGAGGGAGGACAGATTGTTGATTTTCAAGGCAACTGAAATCCTCTCCTAAAATTAACATTTAAAATAGCTGGAGATATTTGGCAAGAAGAAAAAAATACCTTAAGGAGGTATGATAGCTGTGTTCAGATGCCCGCAGGGACGTGGCCTAGGGAAGAGGGAGCAGGTCTCAGATGTTTATGACAAATAAGTGCTGTTTACAAGGAATCAGAATCTCATTCAAAATGCCAAAAAGCTCAAAGATACTTCTTTAGGGTAATGTACTTCTTTAGGGTAATTGGTGATTACCTTTTGCTCTCCTTGAATTTTAAAATACCCTTCTAGTAATTGCACAGTTTCCCGAATTATGAAATCCATATTCCTAAATCCTTCCCTGGTGGCTCAGCTGGTAGAGAATCTGCCTGCAATGCTGGAGACCTGGGTTCGATCCCTGGGTTGGGAAGATCCCATGGAGGAGGGAAAGGTTACCTACTCCAGTGTTCTGACCTGGAGAATTCCATGGACTGTATATGGGGCCACAAAGAGTCAGACATGACTGAGTGACATTCACTTTCACAAAGCAGAAACCAGAAACCCTTTTTTCTTAAAAAAAAAAAAAAAANATACAAGACCGACAGAATTGGCCAGTATCCACAGAGCTAATTCACCATCAGTTAAATTCCACTGGATGAAATCTGCATTTCTCTGCACAAGAATCATCTTCACTGTCAATTTCCCTCAAGGTCAATCATTGTGAAGTGGCTTAAAGAGAATGGACGGTGGAGACAACCGAGAAAGGGATGGGGGTGGATGGGCAGATGGAACACCCAGTAACAGGAGGGAGGAAAGCCACTTCAAAGGCTTCCACCATGTTTCCTGACATCCTGTTGGGTACTTAAGGTATTTCCAATTTTTTGCATTTATTAAAAAGTTAATACGTCTTTAAACATGTAATTTTTTTCCTCCCTAAATACCTTGATCTGTGGAGAACTGACCGGACTGGACCAGAGACATATCACCCTTCCCCCAGTGCTGGCTCCCTCTGAGCCCCGGAACGGTATCCTGGCTCTCTCACTAAAAAAGCAAGAGTTGGGTCTTGCCTGGTGGTCCAGTGGTTACGAATCTACCTTGCAATGCAGGGGATGCAGGTTCAATCCCTGGTCAGGGAGCCAAGATCCCACATGCCTCAGAGCAACTGAGCCCAGCACTCTGAAGCCCAACCACCACAACTAGAGAGCTCAGTGCTCCTCAGTGAAGATCCACGCGCTGCCACAAAGACCCCACGCAGCTCAATACAAAAATGTGTATTTATAAACACGAGCACCATAGGCCCAGCTGGAACTGGTTCATGTTGCCACTGACTTCCTTTTCTTTTCCTTTTTGTTTTATTCTTGAGAAACGTGGTGGTTATAGTTACAGTCCTGAGATTCAGGAGAACGAATTCTGCTTCTGACCTTTGCCACGGGTTAGACACTGATCTACCCTGTTAATGAGTCTTTCCAATTGTTGAGTGGATTTGGGGTGGAATTTGGGGAGTGCATAGTAGGTCAGAGTGACCGAGTGAACTTTAAGATAATTTCTAACTCTAACAAAATGGTACTGATTTAAAATTTGGTGATCACATGAGAAACTTCACAGTTTGTATGCAGCCATGGCAGCCACACACCTCCTTTGCTCCCCAGTAACCAGGATGACAGTTTGACTGCAAAAAAGAATTCCACCAGCCCCTACTTGTTCCAGGAAATGGCTGGCCACACACCCTCCACCCCTTCCTCTTTTGAAATGTCCCCAGACTGCTTGCTTGACCTGTTGCAGCTAACCAAGGATGGCCAAATGCATTGGAAGATCAGTTGCTCTCTCCTTCATTCCACAAACCTGCCCTATCAGAATGTTTTCCAATTGGAAACTACATTAGTATACATCTAGACAGCATATTAAAAGAGATCTTCGCTGACAAAGATCACTATAAAGATCTTTGTATAAGTATAAAGATCAGAAAAAGATCAGCTGTGGTTTTTCCAGTAGTCGTGAGAATTGGACCATGAAGAAGGCTGATCACCAAAGAACTGATGCTTTCCAGCTGGTGCTGAGAGTTCCTTGGACAGCAAGGAGATCAAACCAGTCAGTCCTGAAGGACATCAACTGTGAATATTCACTGGAAGGACTGATGCTAAAGCTGAAGCTCCAATACTTTGGCCACGTGATGCTAAGAGCCTACTCATTGGAAAAGACTCTGATGCTGGGAAAGATTGAGGGCAGGAAGAGAAGGAGGCAACAGAGCCTGGAGATGGTTGGATGGCATCATCGACTGCACACGAGTTTGAGCAAACTCTGGGAGCTAGGGATAGGGAAGCCTGGTGTGCTGCAGTCCAGGGGGTGGCAAAGAGTTGGACACGACTGAGTGACTAAACAATAGATCTCAGTTTTACGTAATAAGAGGTACCCCCTGGCACTTTTGAACCCCTGCGGAAGTGAAGATGGCAGGAGTTCCCTTGCAGCAACTTTCTAAACAAACAGGCTTTATTAATTTTGTTTTAAACTTAGATTTGTCTTTGACACGTGGGATGTGTTTCTGTAAGAATTCTGCCCTCAGCATGCACCTGCTTCCTGGATAAATGTGGATTCACTTTGGTTGATAGCCTTGGACCGAACTGGGTTCTCAGGAACCACTGAGAAAGCAGAGTTTAGGGATTCCTGTTTAGCCCCCTAATTAAATGCAATGAATTAATGAGGGACATCTGACACCAAAAATGCATTAAAATTAAAATGCCAAGGGCAGCAGTCCCCTGGCTTCTGTCCAGAGTGGGTCTTAGGAGTTTCCTGAGTTCCCCGTGTGCATGGGAGAGATTGATTACGGACCATCAGGAGATGGGCTTTGCAGCAGCTGTCCTGTACAGGAAAGCAGCTGTTGGCTTTTATTAGGAAGGTGGAAATATTTGCTATTGAGTATATAGGACTGATATATTATTGGATCTGTCTGCCAGATACCACTGTAGTTTTTCCTAGTTTAGAATTAATATGTGTATTTCTCAAAGTAGTGGATGCCCAAGATGTAGGGAAATGTTAGTTTAAAAGTGTTAGTTGCTCAGTTGTGTCCAGCTCTTTGTGATCCCCTGCCAGGCTCTTCTGTCCCTGGGCTTCTCCAGGCAAGAATACTGGAGTGAGCAGCCATTCCCTTCTCCAGGGGATCTTCCCGACCCAGAATTCGAGCCTGGGTCTCCTGCATGGCAGGCAGATTCTCTACCATCTGAGCTGCCAGAAAAGCAAAGTTCATTAACCACAGAGTAGAGTATGTTTATGGTGTGTCATCCCTGTGGCCAGTGCTGTTCTAGGTGTTAAGAGTGAGTACAGGAGAGGGAGGAGAAAGGTTCCACCTGCACCCCCACCTTCCGTTCTAGTGGAGACCCAAAACATGAACAAATCAACAGCATCAGGTGTCCAGAAGGTGACAGCAGCGAGGAGAGAGGCAGAGTAGCCAACTGAACGCTGGGAGGAAAACGGTTGGCATAATGGAACAGCAAGTACAAAGGCTCCGAGGCGCGGTGAACAGACCACGTGGGGAGAGCAGAGGTGTGAGGGGCAGGGTGCTAGCATTACATACGGTGAGCATGGGGATGGCATTGTGGATTTCAGCAGGGGAGTGATGTCTTGCTTTTACAAGGTGTCTCTGGAAACTGGAAAATTGAAGGCGATCATGGGAGTTGGTCTTCCCAGATGACTCCCAGTGGTTCCTCTACTCCCCTTGAGTCTGGGCTGGCCTTGTGACTGCTTGCACCATTAGCAGGCAGTGGGATGGATATTCTGAGACCAAAAACCCCAGGCCTTAAGAAGACTACTAGCTTCCACTGCCTTCCTCTTGGAAGCTCTGTGGAGGTGCCATAATGGAGGAGAATTGAGCCCACAGTCCCAGCTAGGGCCCAGCCAACTGCCAGTCAAGTTGAGGAGCCACCTGGATGTTCATTCCATCCAGCTGAGCCCACAGATGCCCAGAGCCCCAGCAACATCACATAACACTGGGGAACCACCTCACTCAGCTCAGGAAAACCAAAGAATTGTGAGATTTAATACACCGGTTTTGAAGTGGTTTATTTCACAGCAAAAGACAGTTGAAATGGGGGTAAGCAGGGAAGCACACACCAAGCTGGCTGTTGGGGTTAGGCCAGAGATGAGGCAAACTGGGAAAGTGTGAGTCTTGCAATTGCGTCTGACTTTTTGTGACTCCATGAACTGTAGCCCACCAGGCTCCTCTGTCCATGGAATTCTCCAGGCAAGAATATTGG